>JAQQAE010005599.1:0-17463 GCA_029823295.1 Pseudamia nigra | reverse complement strand
TGAAAACACCTGCTTTAGTGAGTGGCTGGAAAGAAAACCTGCAGTGTCTCGGCCCTTTGTGGCAATGATTGGACACCACGGATTTAGATTAATAACAAATGGGTATTAATCGTGATTAATCAAAATTAATCCACAGTGACCCTGTGATTAATCAGATTAAAAATTCAAGCGTTTGACAGAATTAAAATATACATTACCAGTCAAGGACACACCTTCTCCTTTTGTGTTTTTTCCTTATTTTTAGCGTTTCCATCATTGTACTTGAACAATGAAAACATCCAAACTGTGAAAGAACATGTGCTTTGTAGAGTTAATTTATGTTGTTTCTTGTGTTATTAATGTACTTTCCTCTGCACAAGACAACTGATGGTTTAAAGCACTTTAAGAATGCAAGAAATGGCACAAATGATGCCTTTACAAAGCACACCTATGAAATGAAAAAATAAAGAAAAAACACAGAAGGAGAAGGTGAGTCCATACTCTTGACTATTAGTGTAGTACACGTTAAATAGATGGTCTTTCTAGGCTAACAAAACCAGCTAAAAAACCTTTCAGAGTTTGGTATGGTTTAGTAAATGTGTCAGTACAGCTGGGTTAAACAAATAAATAAATAAATAAATAAATAATCGATTCTCTGATTCAAATCAGTCCTGACACAATTGTTTTTAATATTCCGTAATAATGCTGTAGACTACAAGGGAAGGTAGCAGCTATAGCATCATCGGCAGCTGAGCGAGGCTGATGGCTGGTCTGATGCTCCGTTCTGGTGCTAAATGTTAGCAAAGTCCACTAAACACTTCGGTAAACACTGCAAACTTTCAGTCCCAGCTGAGCCTGTTGTCCTGTTGCAGAAAGACTGCAGCGCTGAGACTTATTACTGGAGTAGAACCACCTATTTGTATAAACTACAGCATTATTTTGGTAAGAATGTACAAGCAAATTTGGCATTTTAACTGTAACACTCCTACATCAACTGAATCAAATCTGGATTTAATGAATCAGAATTAAATCAATTCACAAAATCAATAGTAATGCCCAGCTCGATGTGTCAGTGTTTCTCTGTTCTCCTGATGTTCAGGAGTTACTGTCACATATCCAGACCTGGACACTGTGCTGGTAATCACCCTCCTCTCAGTGTCTTCCTGAATTTGCAGCACTTTGCAAATTCATGTACAAAGTGAAGTTAAGATTTAGGAGGTAAAGTTGCACTTAGAGGACCTTCAGAAACTCTGTATGTATTTCTTCATATCTAACCTGATGGAAAGAAGCCTTGCTCCTGGAACAGCTGCATAACCAGGGCTCTCCTCTGGTCCAGAGTCCTTCGCAGGGATGAGTACGGCACTTTATCAAACTCCAGTTCAGCCAAGATGTCTTCTCCCTCTGTGCCTGGAAAAGGGACATAAAATGAAGTAGCTGAGCTTTCAGGGAAGATTATTTAAATAAATATGTTAGCTTCTTGCAGAACTGACAGAATACACAGGTATGAGCTCCACCCGTACGTAGCATAGCTTCTATGTAATCTTTGAATTTCAACCCTGCAAATCTCTCAGCAGTCCTCGCTCCTCCTAGAATATGTAAAGGCATAAATGGTCTTGTCTCCTAAATCTCCAAACTCCTGCTTCCCTGTTTCACCTTTAGGTCACACAGATCATCTGAGGTCTTGTGTTCATATTGTGACCTCGACCATGAGGCTGCAATCTGACCTCAGGGTAACTGCATTTGTTGTTAGAGCCCCCTCCCTCATATTTAGATCAGCTGTATTTTCAATGTCTTGCATTTTCTGTAATGGTTTAATTCACCTCTAGTTCATTTTTAGGAATATTCATTTATACATATATAGCTTTTCTGTGTCCCTTTTTAACCCTGTTTAAGAAAATAAGACCATAAATACACCAAACAAACTGAAACTTGAGCCATATGTAATTTCAGCTCACATCCACCAATGCAGATCTTTTTCTTTGTCTTACCTGCTCTGTCGAAGGTGAAGATGTCTCCCTCACACTTGGCGGCACTTTTCGGTGTGTTGGGCTCGGAGCTGCAGCTTGAGCGCCGCCGACTCTTTCTCTTGGGTGAGACTTGATCATCGGTAGCAGAATCTAAA
This sequence comes from Pseudamia nigra, assembly GCA_029823295.1. Taxonomy (NCBI): domain Eukaryota; kingdom Metazoa; phylum Chordata; class Actinopteri; order Kurtiformes; family Apogonidae; genus Pseudamia; species Pseudamia nigra. The sequence continues at coordinate 15,362 of JAQQAE010005599.1, read as the reverse complement.
TCTGGGCAACAAGGGGGACACACCACACAACACAAATAAATTGACATTGTTTCGGAAAGGTTTTAAACTGAATTACACAGGGCGTCTGCAGGTCTCAGACAGATATTTAATGCTATGTTTTTAGGACTGTTTGAGGTCATTTTTAATTGAACTGAATACTTTTGATTTTTGGACAAATCATCCATAATGTAAGCTGCGGGTAAATGTCAAGTGACTTGGTGCAAAGCATGTGTAATATAGAAATATAGTAACTGTGACTTTGCTTACTCCAGAATATTTGTATTTTTATTGTAAATAAATCAACATCTATTGTGTTGTATTTTACCCTTTAAATGTGAAAGACAATGCAAAGTGAACTTACTAAAATAACAAAATGAACAAGATTAAATGATCCACAAAACACAAATAAACAAAAATGAGGCAAACAAAAATAAATTAAATCATGGAAAATAAAAACAGATCAAAAATCTAGCAAATGAGACATCAATCCTACTTTAACACTATTTAACAAATGCTAAAGCCATACAAAGATTGGCAATGCCCTGTATCACCAATAAACTCATATAATCAGCAAATGTTAGTATGTGACAACACATTTCTGCTCTTCAGTCTATTCTAAACTTGTCCACAGGAAAGAAGGTAAAAGGCAATGTTTCATAAACTCTCTTTGAGACCTGTAGAGTTCTTCCTCTTGCGGCGATAGCTGCCCAGAATAGCACGAGGTGAAGTAGCAAGACTCTGCAGGGTGGGTGAAGGTAGAACCTCCTCCGGTCGAAACTCTGGCAGCTCAGCAAACCGCTCCTCAAAATAGACCTCCGACAGCACCCTGCCAGGCCAACATGACGCAAATATATGGTATAAATGCACCGTCCGTTGTTTCTGTAGCATTCACCTGAAGGATTAACAAAGGTGTTAACTTACTTATCCACAGAGTCGAAGGTCTTCTTCAGTGGCGGTGGGCGGGCTTTGACCTTTTTGGGTGTGGGACCCTCTTTGTCAGTCTGCGGTGGTGGCAAAGTGGGCTCTGTGGCTACAGGGGGCAAAGGAGAGGATGGGAGGGATTCCTTCCATCCAGCCTGTACAAAGAGCACAACACAAGATTTTTACATAAAGTAAGACACATTTTTAAATCACAAGCTGGAGACAAACATTAGGTGGATGATACTGGGTTTTTAGGGATACAGTTCCAGTAAGGAAGATGTGTGCCTGTAATTTCACTATGTAAAATTTGTGTTTGAGAGCGTTTTGTGCTAGAAGCTAAATGTTTATCAATATTAGTTAACTGCATTTCTATGCAGATGAGAGCTGGCACTGAAAAACCTGAAAGTGAGCATTTAGGACTTTTGAGAAACTGACCTGAGTCCTATACACAGAAATTAATGTCCACATTCTTATGACTGTAGGCGACAAAGATAGTTGTAAGTTGTAACACTAGTAAAACTAATCAAATCTAAATATAAAAACAACTTACTCATAAAACTAAACTGCAGTCCAAAACCAAACTGAAAGACTCATGAGGATAAAAACAGCTCCAGTGTAATGTTGCTCTCACCTCTTTGGTGCTTGTGCTTTCCCTGTTCCTTGCGTCTGAGTCCACTCCGCTGGAACCCTCCTGGGGTCTGTCTGAGGACGGAGGCTCATCAGCAGGGTGTGCTGATGGAGAGCCGGTCTGCCCTGGCGGCTCAGGTTCAAAAGAGAAGTGACTGTTGGATGCAGCTTCTCTCTCTTTCTCCTTTTCTCGCTCTCTCTCACGCTCCTTCTCCCGTTCCCTCTCCCGCTCCCTTTCCCGGTCTCTCTCTTTCCCTCGGCCTCCTCCTTCATAGTTGCCCACGGGGATGTTCGCCACAGTCGCTTTCACTTTCTGAGGAGTTCTGACTGGAAGCTGGGTGAGCTTGGGTGTACCTGGAGCACTGGCTGTAATGAATGGTAATTATATGTTAATAAAGTAATTACACAGAAAACACAAACTTGTCTTGAATCAAAGAATCACACGGTCATACCAGATGTCTGAATTTGGAGTTGTGGACTGCAGGGCCTTATGGAGACAGTAGAGCCACTGGGAGGTGCCACTGAGCTGCTAATGCTGGAGGTCTGTGTGTGCCTCTCCAACTGTCGGTCCAAATGTGTCAGCATCTCTGTCTGCCTCTCGGACTGCCTGTCTGCGGGTCTGTCTGGAGGCAGGTGCCTGTCTGGCGGTCTGTCAGGATGCGGATGTGGGTGAGTTATTGTAGTGGTGGGAGTCACTGTGTGTTTGGGCAGGATATGGGGGGAAGCACTAGAGGGGCTGGAGACTGAGTAGACAACACTGGGGGGCACCGCTGTCATGGAGACCACCCCTGTTGCCATGGTGACACTAGGTGAAGGAGGGTAGATGGCTGTGACAATCTGGCCCCCGGTGCCTGAGGCAGGGGCTGGAGTGGAGGACTGTGGAGACTGAGCTGTGGCCAGGAGTGGCGGCTGACCTGGATCAAGAAGACAGGTGGACAAAGAGTTTAAAACAACTCTTGCCATGAAATCTGCAATATTTCCTATTTCAAAACATTGTCCATTTTGTTTATTTACTCACACAGAACAAGAACCCATTCACAGATGTTCTCTGTACAACTGTGACATTAGGGTTATGGCATGTTGTCCTTATTCAATCTGTATTTAACAATCGACTAAAGAGGAATACAGTTGAATGAAATAAATTCAAGCTGAAATTATTCTTACAGATATTACAATTGCCATGGAATGTTGTTAGTTTTTTTTTTTTTTTGCATTTCACATTCGATGAAGAAATGGACGAAAAAGGAGCGTGCAGGCTTTTCCAGTGCTGCAAAAATAGCGCAGAAGAAAGCATCTAGATGTCATTAAACAAATCCAAATCGTCTTGCATTTCATAGTAGACTAAGCAAATAATGCTCTGCCAGATTTGACAAAACTATTAAATGAAAAAACTGAAAGACATTACTAGATCTCAAAATGTTGGCCTTATTGCAAGCAACAAAAAGAGTTATTTAAGATAGACTTAAAAAAAAATAATAATAATTATATATATATCCTGCTTGGATATTATCCAAAATAGTCAATAACTCAGTTAATAGTTATATAAAGCAGAATATTAGCTGGATTTTTATACTGAGAAAAGTCAGATATACTTTCTTGAAATTAGATGACTTTACCACTGAAAAACATGCTTGACAAGATCATTTCTCATTTTAAAAAAAAATCTCTAAAAAAGCAAGGTGTTTTCTCCTTCTGAAAATTCTGTTCTTACAGTGAAATGACCATGTTCCCTCATCCCATTAGCACCACAGTGTTTCAGTTACAATGGTATATTATTACACATCTTACCTTTAACAAAAGACAGTTAAATATTGCATTTAGTCATATTATAGTGTGAGTTCTATATTTTCACTAATAATTTAGTTCTTAAGAGCATTGTAGTGTGTATAGCTCATTACATACATCCTTTAAATCACAAAACCTCTGAAAACATGTCTCCGTGGCACAGACCTGCAATCAGTGGCTGAACTAGAGCCTGTCCAGGTGGTGCGATGGCTGTAAACCCCAGTGTTGCCAGGGGAGATGGAACAAATGCAGATGCAGGCACCGGCAGAGCCTGCTGGGTGGGAGAAGAGCCTGTTGTTGTGGAGACGAGAGGCAGAGTGGATGGGACCCCTGGCGTGGACTGGACATAGGTAATTCTTTAAGGGGGACAAGCGGGAGAGGTAGTTCAGTAAAGTGGAATTAAAAGTAGAGTGTAGAAAGATGACATTTTTGTATCAACTATCTAGAATGGTGCAGCAGCAGTGACAGAGGGTGTTGAGGTACAATGAGCCAAAATAGGAATGAAAGGAACAGAGTCATGGTTGGAAAGAGGAAGACAAAAAGAGAACTGCTGCAGTGAGGGTCAGAGTGCGAGCATACATCACTGTGAGAAGCACTGGATGACTAGTGTATGTATATATGGTGTGTGAGTGGTAGCGTGGGGGTGGTAGACAGAGGCAACTTGGGCCACCAGCAGCATGACTAACACATCCAGAATAGAGCTGCAGTGCTACAGCTGCACCCCTGCTGGAGTTTTTGTTCCTCACAGTGTCTGATGGCTGTGGTTAGAAAGCTGGACTTCCTGAAAGGTGCTGGAAAGCCAGTTAATTTATTTGAAAGACAACACCTGTTTACAAAGAGCTCTTTATCCAACTAACAGCCACCATAACAGCCCAATCAAAATAAAACTACTTCATGTAAAACCTTTAACAGTCCATTTGGGAAGGTATTTCATTTCTCATTTTATTGCCTTTTAATTTTTGTAAAAAGTGAACACTTGCAGATACATGTTACTCTCTAAGTATTTAAGTCCAACATGTTCCAGGGGACTTAACATTATTTAAAGTATGTTTACTCATTTCAGGGAAATTCTGAATCACTCAAGTCCCAAGAGTCACTTGTTTTATTCCCACTTTAATAACTGCAGGAGTAATATATTCAGAAAAGATGTGCCCTTACAGAAGCACGGCAGAAAACTAATAATGGTGTTGGAAGGCAGTCTATCTGTTTAAATGTTTGCCTGTTGGGCATGTACACAAAACATGTAAACAGTGCAGGTTTTTTCACTCTTTTTAATCAAAGCAGTATGTCAATGTTTTTAACGGTTAAGTACATCTATGATCAGATTCCATTTAGAAAAAAGAAAAATAATTGGATTCATGGATCCATGACTATTATCAATTAAGTAGAAACAAAATATGACAATGAAAACGAGCTGAGATCAACAATAACACACAGTAGAATCACTGAGGTACATATATGTTGGTTTTCACAGGCAAGCCAGATTTTACAGACACATAATTTTAGGCACATTATTTGTGACATTGTTAGGTTACCTGTTAAGGGTAATAGGTTTTGGACTTCTCAGCTCTTCAAAAAACTGTCCATGTTGTCTGCACTCCTAACATAGCCAAATGTGACTTAATCATAAAGCAAAAGCCCAAAGAAATACATTACAAGTTCAACAGGTATAGGGCTCATATTTACTGTTATCTATGCATTATTTGCTACCTGGTAGGTGCTGGTGGTAGAAGCACAGTCTGTGAAGGGGCTGAACTTGGAGCTACTACAGCCGCTGTGCCCACTGTTACAGGAAAGGGACTGGGAGAGTGAACTGGTCCACCCTGTGGCAGCTGGGACTGAACCAAAGGCATAGGCGCAATCTGGATTATCTGTATAGACAAGAAGGGACAAAATCCACAAAGAAAGAAAAATTACAAACATAAATATATGAATGAAAATTGTACGTGCTCACTGGTGACTTATTCTTAGTACGAATAACAAACAGTTGACTATTTAGAAAATCCAAGTGAAGTGGTTACTGACCTTGTTTCCTGCCTGAGCACCGTTCTGGACAGGAAGAGGTGGAGCCACAATGGGAAACTGCTGTGCAGGGGCCGGCGCAGTCCGTACTGTTGCCATGGGAACAAGCATTTTACCCTGGAGTACTGGTGACTGTGTTTGCACTGAGGAAAACAGAGAAAACCGATTTTAACTGTATGTACCTACTTGTCACGACTTGGTCTCAACTCACACATGGGTCACACTGCTCACCTTGCCTCCACATCACGGTTATGACTCGCACGTGTGTTCATACCACAAGCTCTACATTCTACACTGAGTTTCTCTTTTGATAATAGGAGAGCACTCACAGAATATCTAATTTCATCAAAAAAAGGTGCAAAGAATATGCTCAATTAGAAGTAATAAATAAAATGACACTTCAGCTGACCTGGCTCAGTTTAAAAGTCTGAGTTATGTAAACTGCTGCGGGTATAGTGTCAATAGCTATCCACAGATCTCCAGACTATTTTTGCTGAAAACTGTGCAACTCACACAGAAGAATAGTATAGCATTGAGCAAAATATTGAAATGAAAATATATTATGTTGTGCAATATGTTGTATATTGTCAAAACATATGATTATTATGAAAAGATGCACCTACTCTCAGCAAATTCCCTTGACAATCTGACTTAGGAGTCACTATGTCTTGGAATGAGGGCAGATGTGTTGATGAAAGCTGAAGTCAATGTATGCATGATTAAGAAACCACTGGGCTCTATGTGCCTTTTGTGTATCATTTCATCCAAGCTGTTAAATTCTGTGAAACTGACACCTGAAATCAGTAATACAAAAATTTAGCAAAATTGCTACATCATAAATACTATTATGATTGCAGGCAATATATCATGACATTATGCTATTGTGAGCTAGTATGAGCTTCCCAGACCTAACACAAAAAGGTCCGTGAGGAATCTGTAAATGATGCATTGCTGCAGACAGGTAAGACATCTGCCTTGTCAGTTTTACACACAAGCTGGTCTAACTTGTTAAGATGGGCATCAAAATGAAAAGAGAACAGGGTTTTGTGTCTGTCACATATATGCTAGTTAGGCACTGTGTCCCAGCTCTTATAGTCATGAGAGAGAAAACTCACCTCTAGTGCCTGGGCTGACGACTCCTACGGTCGAGCTTGACGTATATCCTGTCAGTGAACTTGAACCCTGCTGCTTCCCATTGGCCAGGGTGGCATGTGTGGGTGGAACTGTGGGCAAGTTGAAAATACTGGTTGGCTGCGTGAGCTGCTGAGGTGGACTCTTGGGGTTGGTGTTGGCAGGTAAGGTGGGCAGGATATACTGAACTTGTGTGATAGCTTTACCCCCGGGAGGTGCCAGGGAGGAAGCAGGGAGGAACTGGGGCTGAAGCAAAGGTAGAGGCACAGGCCCATTGGTTTGATTATGTGGGGCTGAAACAGCAGTGGATGGGTTTGCTTGCTGTTGGGAGGGCTGCGACTGAGGTGAGGGGGTGATGAGCTGTACAGCAGATTGTGCAGTGAGAGCTCCTCCTAACACCAAATTAGTCACTACGCCACCTGGGCTCACTCCAGCACCTACAGGATTAGGTGATGATGAAGAGTAGTACCCACCCCCTGTGGCTGTGGCCCCACTTGCTGATCCTGAACCAATCAGAAGTTGTGGCTGCTGATGCTGCTGCTGTGGCGTCAGGGACTTCTTTTCAGGTGGATGCGGGCTGGATGATGCTCCTACATCTCTAGGCTTATTGGCGATGGGGAGTGGTGTGCTGATTACAGGACGCATTACATTGGTTACCACTGTGGAGGCGACTCTGACAGCGCCTATGCCCAAGAGTGGATTTGCACCCAGCGAACCCGCAGACGAGGACGGAGGACCTCCAGGTGGAGAGGTGGAGATGGCAGACTGGCCAGAAGAGAGTGAGAAAGAAGAAGCTGGCACTCCTCCTCCCTCGCTTGCAAATACGTTCTTACCCTCCCCCTCTCCTCCACCCTTTCTCCTGTGTTCTGAAAACCCTCCCCCTCCAGATCTAGCCTCATCATATCGCTTGCTGGTGGGATATGAGGACAACGAAACACTCCTGCCATGATGGGTGGGGTGAGACGAAGATGATGATGATGAACAGATAACTGGAGCAAAAACTCTCTGAAAAGGACAAGTAACAAAAGATGTGAATAACTTCAATGCGATAAATACAAAACCACCATTAACCAGAGACCGATTACTGTGGAAAGCTGTGTACCTTCCGTTCACTTTCATCCCCGGAACCATTCTCACTATCGCTGTCAGTCACCCGCTCCTTACATTTCAGGTCTATGGAACTGCTAGGATAAGGGTCCTCTGTGAGGAAAAAAAGACATAAGCTAAAGCTATATTTCGTCACTCTCTTAAAATAATTGTCTAAGTCATTTTTTGACAAAAATAATTTTTTTTGTCGAAATCATCTCCTCATGATGCAGGCCACCTCTGGTAAAATTGCCTACATCCTCAGGTAACAGATCGTGCCATTCTACCCCTTTAGTATAATTGCCTATGCCAAGAGTGCGACTTAGGCAAGTTCAGTTTTTTGTGTTTCCTGAAAAATCTGAAAAAAAGTGACTTGGGCAATTATTTTAAGAAGGCGCCGATTTGAAACGTATAACATGGTGAATCTGACAAATGAGAGGGAAATGTTTGTTTTTACTAAAAAGAAAAATCTGTGCAAATCAGTTAAATGTTTATTACATGATAGAAAATGTGTTATGAATCACAAAGTCAAATATGAATAATTAAAAAATAGTATAGTAAGTATATAAAATAAGCTGCAAAAACATGCAAAAAGCAAGTAGGCTGAGCAGAAAATATTAGTAGAAAGAGTGTAAGAATTGTGTCAGCAGGAACATTATGCATTTCCAACTGCAATTGTGGCTTATTGGGTGGACTGTTCAGCATCTTCTCACCAATGACATCATCGTCTCCTTCCTCTTCACAGATGACCATACGCTCCTCATCACTGGTCATGTCTTCACTCATCCCCCGCTGGGAATGTGACTGGGGTGGGGCATGACTCGAAAACTGATTAGCCCCATCCCCACACATCTGGAATAATGGATTTAAAGACTTGGAATGACTATGATTTCATATTAAAGTGTGTGTTTTATCTGTAAATGCAGGGTGACAATAAGCCTCCTGCATGTTTGAATTCACAGTATTCTACTGCATCAAGAAAGGACACTTGTGTTCTCTATGTTAGGGAAGTGGCTTAAGTCTTTATTTTAGTGACTATGATGAAAGCCTTTGAACATTACAAAATATATATTCAAACATACACTTCGTTTCCAGCAGTGATGATTGTTTACAGTTTATGCCACTGTTTTTTTGTTTTTTTTTTTACCTGCGCCAGTTCAGCCAGTGCTTGTGTATTACCCCTGTCACTCCGTTCCATGCTGTGAACAGCACTTTGAGAAAAGGCTCGTGGACGGGTAAGCTGCCCAACATGACTTTCTCCAGCACTCCTCTCAGGCACACCCACAAGACCTGGACCCACACCTTTCAACTCCACAGAGTGGGCTTCTGTTGAGGGGAAAATGTTTCAGCTTTATTCACTGAGGAATATAATAACTGTAAATGGCAACGGTTGTTCTATTGCTTCTCTGTGTATGTTGAAGAGCTGAGACCAACCTGTGGATTCAGACATGCTTCTCTCTCTGATGTCTTTGCTCCCTGGGACCCCACGGCCATCAGAACTGGACTTCTTCCTGTCTTTGTTGCACCACTTCCAGTCTGGGTGGGCCTTAAAATGGGCCTCTTTTACCTTGAATAAGGAAAGAGAACAGAGAGGGATGATTAAAAAAAGATAAATAATAACTAATAATTGCTCTATTATTTACCATTCAATTTTCAGGGGCTGTGCTTGTATTTACCTACCTGGAAGGCCAAATCATGGTACTTTTGTTTCTCTTTAGGTCCCAGAGCATACCACCATTCCCCAAGAATCTTACTGACGGTTCTGTTGTCCTGGTTCGGGTGCCGCTGGTGTACCAACGCTCGATGGCGCTTACTAAAAATCATAAATGCATTCATTGGTCGGCGTATATGGTCCTTTTCCCTCTGTGTAAATGAACAAGAAAGACAAGAGAGGTATTTTATTACATGTTTTAGTAAATGGAACAGAATGTTAAGGTTCTCATGGGAACTGTGAAAACACTACCTTTCCGGGGCTGCTCTTGTCTCCATCTTTGGGCAGCGCACTAAGAGACTGAGTGCGTCTCTTTACTGGTGATATAGAGAGGGGCTGCTCTGGTACAACTCCTGGGAGAAAGCTAAAAGGAGACAAAAACAGCACTGTTTCTTCCCTTTGCCTGATGTAGTAATGCATACATTCTGTCTTACACATTAGCAGTTCTATCAATTTTCCTCTTCAATATTTAACAATTAAAATGCAATGGGCATTATTTACCTTAGAGCTGCCAGTCTATCAGATGTAGACGCAGGGTAAGTAATTCATCCCCCATGAGATACATCAGCAGATTCAGCAGATAACTCATCCATTTCAATGGCTGACGGCCTAGCCACTGCCTTTTATATAGTGATGGAGCCCAGAGATGGAATGCTTTTGTTCCCATCTGCTTTGTTCTGGCATTGAGCTCTTCTGCCCAAATTAGACCAAATCTTACTCTCACTTATTGAATGTGTGGATACACAGTACAATGCTGAAAATTACTGCAAAGGCTGGCTTGCACAACAAATAACCACTTGCAGTATTTCACATTCTGCTATAGGTGTTTGTATGATGTCAGAGAACTACACTTAAAATCTATCAAACAAATAACTGTACTTACGGATCATCCACATCACTCTCTGTCTCACTGTCAGGCCTTTCTCTCTCTGCATCTCCTTTCTCCTTCTCTGGAGGCAGCTCATCAGCAGAGGGAGGAGGCCGAGATGGGGGACCTTTTTCGACAGTGAGAGGTGCCTCTGTAGGCTCCTGTGGCAGCGCTGCCACCCCATGACACTCTGAGGAAAAACAACAAGGAGGTGCAACTTTATTCAGGGGGAAAAACAATGTCCTTTCAAACACTATTAAAACAAGAACTGTTACATAAGAAAAAAAACACATTTTCAACAATACTTGAGCTACACGAGTAACTGAAGTAATGTTAAGATTTATATAGCAGAATATTTGACTACCTGTCTTCAGACTGGCTGCTTGGGGGTGGTTGACTGGGTGATGGCCCTCTCCTGGCTGAGAAGAAGCATCTGATTGGGTGGGTGCCAGGAAAGGAACCAATGAATGCCAGGGGAAGACTGGAACTGACCGTGGCTCTACATTGGTCCACACTGCAGAGAAAAACAGTACATTTTCATTATTAATAGCCAGCATCACACACTGCCCATAGACTCAGCATAAAGGCAGAAAACAGATTCTAAAGAACCTGTCATTATCAACAGAACATTTGTTTTTGGAATGTCTACTAGTGTAAAACCTGCACCAGCAATCTCAACTCCTTCTCCAGCCACTTTTACTTCTGTACACAGATTTAGCACCATAAATGCATTTTTATTGTTCTGTATTGAGTATTGAGATGATGAAACACACTCTAAAATCAGGCAAGAAGAAAAAGAGAAGTCCAGATAAGTTATGGCAAAGCTTCACACAGACAGAACTGTTCTAGTTCTCCTTCTAACCATCAACATAAGATATAGATTTATATCTGGGACAGCATTTAAATAGATTCATTTAATTAGCAGAATACATTAGTATCAGTGCATTAGACCTCCAGCACATTCATCTATATAAACAGACAAAATATAATGTACGGGAAGAAAAAAGGCCACATCCAGTCACTTAACTGGTTAAATCACTTCAACAACAGCAGATGTACAAAGGGACTCTCTGTTCTCAGTAACAGACCGGATGGAGATCAGAAACTGGTACTCTTTGAACCTCAAGAAATGAATAAGGAGCTGTAAAAACAACTCATCCTTATTTCCATAACTGAAAACTTAGAAAAATAACCCTCCTTGTAGGACTCAATAAGAACTGCATTACAATAAAACCATCAAACATTACTACATGTACTAGTAATCTCACAGAGAAAATAAATGACATGGACTGACCAAACATGCTTAATCCTTGACGAAGATATTGAGGATTCTCTGATGAGAACATGGTTGATGAACACTTGGATGTTTCTCTCAAAAACAGAATAGTGATATGTCCTTTTAAAATCTCTCTTCTACAGCAGGCAAAAAATCCAGGTGAGTAAACATTTTAATCCAAAGATTTCGAGCTGCTGTTACCGGGAAGCTCAATGGTGTCTGAATCAGTTTCATCCCTACAGGTTGCAGGTATCATTCACAAAAATGATCGCATCATCCCTTCAATCATTGGAGTTCACGGCGTGTCGTAATGAGATATCTTACCAACTTAATGTCCAAGATGACCAGAAATGAAATATGTCAAGTAGAGTCCATGTCTCTGTGTCGAAGAATGCCGCAATCTAACAACGCACATCAAACAGCGGTGGACAAAATGTACTCTAAACAAAGATTATACGATTCAGAACTTAAGTTACTTTTACGAAATTGCAGCAGTGCTCAGACAAGCCACAGAATGATTATTTTTGATCGAAGGCAGCGTTCCTCCTCCCTTTGGTCTAATTACCCCCGATGCCCTCTCTCTGTGTTTGTTTACATTACTACAGCAGCTCGGCCATGAATGGGTTAATAAGGCCTCGAAGCCATCCGCGGCCTGGATTAAAACATCCGCCCGGATACCACGCAGTGTTTCTGGGCCATGTCAAAGCTCGCTCTGCCGCAGACACGTGGGCTCGGCTGCCGTGGAGGAGCTCACACAACACCCGAGTCAAGCTGCACACAGGCGGCTGTAGGAGGGCATCCGTATCGATCAAGCTCCACGGGACTGCAACAAGCAAAATGTAAGGTGATACTCAGAAAATAAGCGGCGTGGGCTTCTGCTTTCAGAGTGTACACTGTTTACTTAAAAACACCGACTCGTGCACTTCCTAATTCGTGTAATAAACCGCAGAGTCGCTGTTTTAGCTGTCTCTTACATCAACCAGAGCCTCAAGTGCACTGCTCCAAATTGGACCTGCCTCTCGGGAACGCCCCTGGTCGTGCACCCACCGCACAGACAGAGGCAAAAGAAACGCAATTGTTCTCATGTCTCAACTACAAAGGCGTATTCACACTTGCTGGCTGCCAAAATAATCCGGCGAGGACAGCCTGTCAAATGCATTACACTAAATATTAACTTGTTTTTCCATGTTTGTTTCTCTTCTCCACAAAAACGTATTAGGCACCTGTCAATACGGTTCACACCTGCCAAGATGCAAATGTACCTACACAAGGACGGCGAGCAACTTAGGTTGATGTGTGTTTACTATGCAATAGCAGATGTCTCTACTGTAAATCTGGTGCATTCATCCATCATGCAGTGCTTAGAAACCTGCTGTGGATCAGTCTCAAGACCAAGAGAGCTATCAAACCCAACATTTACTCCACGACTAGCCGGCCGATCTCTGAACAGCCTCCAATTAATCAAATCTACCTGACCTTAGCTAGCAAGTGATGAAACTACAAACACAGCGGTGAAGCGAGCACTCCTGACTCCAGTCAGCGAGCAGAAAAGAGAGATGAAGCGCTGTTGTGTTTTTCGCTCTCCTCCTATTCAAATAAAGGTATTAAGGCAGCGAACGGGTGACTGTTTGGCGACGCCAGAATGCAGAATCTAAACCCGACGGGGGCTTTAAAAGAAGCGATACAGTACATAGATTAATGCCGCTGGTGAGCTCCGTCCATCTGCAGCAGGTTAGCTAGCCACTTCGTACGGACGACATCGGCGCGCATATCGTCCAGTTCGGTTAATACTTGATGTTACAAGCACTGCTTTGGTCCATAAAAGTCCTCGTATCACATCTTCTCAGCACGTAGCCCCATTTTACTCCATTATTTTTGTCTTAGTCTCTCTTGCAAGCCTCGGCCCTTTCTTTCTCTTTCCCTCCCTCTTCCTCTTGTTGTAAACTAGGCTGCTTGGCCCCCCTCCGTATTCGCCCCCTCCCCTGCTCGTCCTGTCAACCTCGCCCAGCCTTGTCCCGCCTTTCTCGGTGAACTCTGCTCCGTTATTGGTCGAGGCAGACACCTATCATCCGCATGCCATGAACGCTGATTGGACGGAGTGTGCGCTGGAATGCCAGTCATATGCAAATTTCACCGGTTGTTGAGGGCAGCGTCCCACTTGACTACGGAAACAGAGCGTATCCGAAGTATACAATACAATAAGCATAACAGGCCGCTGTAACTACATTGATCTAGTACAAAACTACTGACTGGTAGTAAAGTAATGACCTTAAAAGTGTCCTTTTTGTATCTCTTGCAGTAAACCAACCCTTCCAACACATCATTGGTGCAGGATTCGTAGTAAACCATGATTGATGCTGCAATGGACCAATCAAACACCGAGGTAGGGATGTAGGCCAGCCAATAGCTTAACAGAAGTTGGACAAGGCCCACCCCTTACAAATGCTCGGTTCTAGCTTTACTTTTCCAATACTCCACAGAGACCAGCCAATGCAGGGAGGCGCTAGTAAGCCATCTACTGTACTGCCACGCTGCTTTAGGTCTTACCGCAATCTGTACAGGAGATGGATGCTGATAAGGGCTTTGAGGTCAAAATGATTCATCACTTCCAATGTGTGGAGTCATTCTGCCTCATAATGTATTTTTATGTTCTCCAATGCACAAATGATTACTAACAATTCTTAAATCAACAGTATACATTTGTGAAAGGGTTATAAAACACTTTTCTTGAATGATGTTGCACTGCTCCACTAAGAGTAGGGAAACAAGTGATGTAATTTTCCTCAATAAAAAGCCCTTTCAAATCTCCAAACATTTTCCATCTCTCCATCATGTAAATTCGCCTCCTCCGGACAGAATTTGAAACCTTCTGATGCAACACTCACTGGGGAAGAGAGAGAGAGAAGGAAGAAGAAGAGAATTGAAAACGGGAGAGTAGGGGTGGTTTTGAAAGAGAGGGAAAATGGGTGGAACATTATGGGCTCAGTGCAGAAAGGACCAGTGGGTAAAAATAGACTGAGTTGTTGTCAGCAGGAGAGGGAGGGTGAAATGGTGGAGGAGGGCGGGTGAGTGTAGCGAAAACAACTTATGAAAACAGAACTTCTCTTAAAAGGGAGGAAGGGTGTATGGGGGCCAGCGATGGGGGCGACAGAAGTAAGAGAGACAATTAGAAAGCTTTAAAAGACACCCTGGTGGCTGAATTATCACACAGCTCCGAAAGGCAAAAGTGACTTTTATGTTACAGTGAATGAGTCAGGATGCTCAGGTCATCAATCCATCAGACAAATGCAATACTGGGAGGGGCTTAATTACCACTACCAGCCACCCATCTTAGCAGTAGCTTGGGGGCTGACCAATATGGTTGTGAAAGCAGTTGGCAGCCATGGTCCTGTGTAGTAAAAGTGTTGAACCTCAGTACTGGGTTAGATAAAAAAAAAATAAAAATAAAAAATGGATGTGTGCAGCTACACAACATGGACTGGGGGAAGGGTCCAGTAAAAGTAGAAGTATGCATTCTGTGACAAAAAGCTAGACATCATTCGCGTAATACAATCCATATTGTGATATTTAATAAGTTGTTGTGACAGACCTTTTTTATTTTATTTTTTGTACATACAGACGTGGACAAAATTGTTGGTACCCATCTGTAAATGACATAAAAACCCACAATGGTCACAGAAATAACTTGAATCTGACAAAAGTAATAACAAATAAAAATAAAAACAGAATTATTTTAAAAAACAAACTCATGAAACAGGCCTGGACAAAAATTTTGGGACCCCTAGAAAAGACTGAAAATTATTTGACCATAAAGACATATTCAACCAAGGTGTGTCCTCTAATTAACATCACAGGTGTCTTCAAACTTGTAATCAGTCAGTCAGCCTATTTAAAGGGTGACAAGTATCACTGTGCTGTTTGGTGACATGGTGTGA
>JAQQAE010005598.1:0-17465 GCA_029823295.1 Pseudamia nigra | reverse complement strand
TTTCCTTTAGTTACACAAGTTTAAATTAGAAAAAAATATACATTTTAATGTAAAATAAGTAATTTTAGTCAAGTGTCCATATCACCTTCTATCATGAGTGTTTTTGCTCTCGCAAAATGAAAAACAATGAATGGGTATTAATTGTGATTAATCAAGATTTATCCAGGGACCCTGTGATTAATTTAGATTAATAACAAATGGGTATTAATTGTGATTACCGTAATCGAAATTAATCCACAGTGACCCTGTGATTATTCAGATTAAAAATTTTAATCGCTTGACAGCCCTAGTAATAACCTCTGTATATACTAAGAATGAATATTTTTTCTTTTTATAACTTGTAAGTTATAAGTGTGTTGTAATCTGTACATGTCCTCATGAAACTGGAATCGTATTGGCATCTTCTCCAAGTCTGAAAAAATACAAGGGATGAATAGCCAAAGGAAATATGCTGCGGAATAAAGAGAAGATTCATATCAGAGTGTTTGTGAATGTGATGAAATGTGCAGACAGACATCAGAAACACCTCTACACACTGACACAACTATTCATTATTCAGCCCAGTGGTAACATAAATCTACATGTGGATCTATGTAGCGACACATTCAATCCATCATTAACATATGCACCAAGTTGATCCTTTTTCTTTTTAGTTGTACAACCACACGAGATGAACACAAGCTTCAGAATTGAGCCAGTTTTAGAACAGGTTAAGATAGTCTCCATTCAGTGTCAAATAAAATTACAAAAAGTACAAACAAACAAACCAAAATCACACATGTGCACATGTAATGCATCAGTTTTCATCAAGTTCACACAAGGAATGAACAGTCCAAATAATCAGAAATGAAGCAAGTCCATGTCTGAATGGCTCAAGTAAATAGATAAATTTAAAAAAAAAAAAGCAAAGTAAAAGTTTTGAATGGTCCAGTCCAGGGGTCTGCAACCCGTGGCACCTGTGGCTCTTTAGCCCGGAAGATAAATGGTGTATCCGTACTTCCCTGTGTTTCTCTGGTGTATTAGTGTGGTACTGTCTACTTCCTGTTTTGATGGCAAGTCATTTCAAGTGACTCACCTCAAACTGATGCTTGACTATTTGGATCATGTTTGCTCATTTTATTTCTTATTTTGTTGAATTGGTCCAATTGTGTTGGTTGTTTTGTCCATTATCGTGTATTTAATTGATTATGTTGATAATTTATGCTCATTTTGTTTCCGATTTTGATGAATTTGTCCAATTTTGTTGGCTATTTTGTTCATATTTGTTTATTCACAGTACTTGATTATTTTGTGAAGTTGTCCAAATTTGTTGGTTATTTTGTTCATTATTGTTTATTTACGTGAAGATCTGGACCATTTTTGTTCAAATACTTTTTCACATATAGCCTGGACACAATTCTTCCTATAAGTAAAATCAAAATTTAAAAACTACCTTTGTACTTGCTCGGGTTATCTTCGTTTAATATTAAAATATGAGACAAATGTATAAAAACAAATGGAATCAAGAAGGGGGTAAATTTTTCCGCAGCACTGTAGTTTGACATTAGAGAATGGCAGTGTCCTGTGGGGTGTTCCGTGTGTTCCTCCAGCGTATTAGTGTGATACTGTCTATTTCCTGTCTTGATGACGAGTCATTTCGGGTGCACACAGAGCCTCAGATGGCCCACTCACCTCACACTGATGCTCTGTGAAGGCTCGGTGATTACTTTGCGTCTCCGCTCGTCCAACCTCTTCCCATTCCAACGCCGTGTTACTCATTCACTCTTTCTGTCCAGCCTCATCTGTATCTTGGTTTACACTCTCTGCTATTGCACAAACATGACAAAAGGATGTGAGTTATTTCCATAGCTATCTCACGTGGAAGATGTCAGGTCAACACAGTGATAAGTCTGTGTGTGTGTCCATGGATGAAAAAGATCTTGAAGGTTAAAATGACATAAAAATCCCATGTTTTAACAAATTTATATCTGTACAGCTTAAACACTGCATGACAATTAAATTATTGTTACTCTAGAATTATAATGACTGAAGTAGAAGTACTTGACTAAAAGTGCCATAAAAAAACTACTGAAGCGTTGAGTAACTTTATCATGATGAATTAGTTAACGCCTCATATATTGTGTTCTAGCGGGTTATTTATCCTACAGGTAATAGTAATGTAAAGGTCACATTAAGTATCATTAATCGACTGTCACACACTGCTCAAGATTTGATTATGGCAAGATTTACCACTTAATTTGTTCCTTTTTTGTTGATTTAGTTAATTTTTTTGATCTTTTTTTAAGTATGTGCCTTATTTACAGTAGTTGGGTCTGTTCAATTTTGTTGGTTATTTTGCTAATTTTTTTTTTTGGGTTTATTTACTTGATTATTTTGCTCATTCAGTTTCTTATTGTGGTGCATTTGTCCAATTTTGCTGTTTTTTGTCAATTTAATTGACCATTTTCTTAATTATTCTGTTCTTTTGGCTTATTTTGTTCATTTGTACTTCATCATGTAATGGACAGTTAATTTTCTAAAATATTTGGTAAATTTGCTCATTTTGATGCTTAGTTAAATAACTTTGTTCATTTACTTGATTGTTTTGTTCATTTTTTTCATTTAAACTTTTTTACTCCTCATGGAAGTAGAGCCAAATGGAACTGAGTAAAGGTAAAAGGGAAAACTAGGAGAAAAGCTATTCAAGTGTGTACAAAGGAGTACATGTACTTGAGTACTTCCCACCTCTGCATCTCAGAGTATATATAACCTTAAAAATCCAATACAATATATCCACCGTATGGGACCTTTAAGAGAAGCAGTATCTATATGGGAATCATTTACAGTAATACAGTATAATGAAATAGTTAATGTACAGAGATACATATGCTGCTGAAAGAGGTTTGTTAACTCCATGTGGTGTTTGCAGCACATTTCCACACGTAGAGGATGCTGGCCTCTGTTAGTGAGATCATCCTGGTTAAGTAAATATAATAAATCACTCCTCACTCACAGACAGTGGTGAAAGCTAGGACAAGGGGAACTGTAAATTTCTAATGTTTTTACAGAAGCACCACACCTACTGCATACACTACACACACATCACCATAGCTGTTTCCCTGAACAAAAGGAGTGAGTGATTCTGCTTCGAGGAACTCATGAACTCTGGTTTACTCTCTGTATAGTCATGAGGTCTCGGCCTCGAATTGTGAAGCGCTTTGAGATAATTGGCGATTATGATTGGCGCTATACAAATAAAATTGAATTGAAAAAATTGAATTGAAAGTAACAGACTTCATAGAGATTTAGTTACATTTAATGTGTGCATGTTAAGATGATTATTTTTTTGTGTCTGCATTTCAGATTCCTTCAACATCTGGTACAGGTATGAAAGGAACAAACACAGTAGTTTGACGACTGTGAGGATGTAAGCCGTGTTGACTGGCAGGTGGCCTGTGAAATCATTTATATTGGTCCACCACAAACAATCTGCTACTAGCTCGATTGCCAACATCATAGACAGCACCTTTAATACTGAAGACATCCAAACTGTGAAAGAACACATATGGAATTTTGTAGTGAATAAAAAGGGTCAAACAACCCAGAACATGTTGTATATTTTAGATTGTCCAGAGTAGACATGTTTACCTTTGTGACAGCTTTCTACATTCATGGCATTCTACCACCAGATTCATGAAGTAGTCATGTGCAACAGTGTTCAGTTAACAGGTGAGTTAATTTGTGCCATTTCTTGTTCTCTTAACCCTAGAACACTAACGTTAAAATTAGTAACACCATCACTAACTTCGGCCCCTTGAAAAAACCATAGATGGGAGGAGGGAAACAAACATACCATTGACATCGGTGAGCAGCTTGAAGCTTCCCAAGAACCCATGCAACTCAGACAGCAGCAACACAGTGAAAATCACGTTGAAAATCACATTTTTAAACTGATTGCGAGGGTGACCTCTTTCAAATTTCGTTGTGCTTTCCTGGTGCAATGACAATAAAAGGAATTCTGATTCTGATTCTGGCATGACGAGAATTGTGTGGGTGAAAATCACCCGACGTTAGCGTTCTAGGGTTAATGTAATCATAATAATCAGTGATCTGTTTGTGCAGCTACTGTTCAAATCCATATTGTGACAACAAAATGCTTTAAATTGACTGCTTCTGAGGCTGTTAATTCCAATAAACGTCTCCTCTGCTGCAGAGGTAGCTCTCGGTCTTCCTGTCCTGGGTTGGTTCTCATGAGAGCCAGTTTCTTTATAGAGTTTCAAAGTGACAGACATTCAAAGTTCTTGAGAATTTTCAGATTGACTGACGTTCATTTCTTCGCTGAGCATGTCTTGCCATAAAATATGGATTTGTACAGGTAAATAGAGCTACTGACTCTGAAACCATCTTTCCTCTACCCAACACAACTGACAATCTAAAAAAATGGCACAAATGAACTCACTTGTGTTTTTAAACCATTTCAGGTGTCTACGTCATGTATTTGATGAGAGAATGCCATGAGTGGGCAAAGCTGTCACCAAACCTAAATGTTGCTCCCTTTGTTAATCTAAAACATAAAACTTGGTTTGAGTTGTTTAATGCTTTTCTGTTTAGCACATGCAGTAATTCCATATGTGTTATTTCACAGTTTTCATGTCTTATGTAACAATGTACAATGTTGAAAATAATAAAAATAAAGAAAAACCACTGAAGGAGAATGTGTGCCCAAACTTCTGACTTTTAGTGCAAGTATGTAGTATGTACTGTAGCATGTTGGTGGTCCATTCTGAACTCTGGAAAGTCCTCTCTTTGGATCCACTGCCTTTGCTCCTTGTGCACAACACATTAAGTTGAAGAAATACATAGATACTGATGACAAAGTGAAGACACCGGTGTGACCACCAGGGCAGTCAGTAAGCAGAAAAAACATGGGAGGAAGGAAGGAAGGGAGGGAAGCTTTCTGTTTTCTTTTTTGCTTCGTGTTGACAGCCTTGACATGAGTGATAATTTGAAATATGATCACTCAACTTCCTGAGCTCTGTGTCTCTCCGGTGTCAAATTCTTTCCTACCACCTTTGTCTGTGTTTTTGTTTTGGCTGGTTGCCTCCCTGTCTGCCTCAGCCTCAAGCACTTCCTGCCTCTGACATCTCAAACACACACATAGGGGCACTTCTACCTACCATTCCAGACTCCCAGTATGATGATCATGTGTCACCGTGTGCTAGCTTTATTATTGATCACCAGTTGTAAGGATCAGCGGATGCAGATGATGGCACCACCCTCATTGATTAGCAGTGACAGTTAAAAAGCATGGCATAATTCCCACTGATCGTCAGTGACACTGTATAAAAAATGGTGTCATCTGCATTGATTAGCTATAAAAGAATGTGGCCAAGATGTGTCATGGGTCCAGAGCAGAGGAGCCCTCTCGCACAAACTGTTATTCATCATTTGAATGTGTGCAGCGGTGGAACACATGCAAGAGCACGTTTTAAAGGAGCCGAAGGGCCCTGTGACACACAAGGCTTTGCTTTAAAAATGACTCAATATGTATAAATAAAATAAGTGTATACTCTGTGGAAATACTGCTGGAAAGAGATCAGTGACATGGCCTAGTCTCACTGCAAACCATAACTGAAGCAGAACAAATTGCAGACATAGAGGGCTAAATCTAATCTGGTCAAGCTTTTAAAGCAGTTTCAACACTTACAGGAACAAAAGCATGATTTGTTTTCGTTAATGTCTGGGCGTTGACTCTGTATTCCACTCAGAGACTCACAGTGTTTATGAGTGTTCGTATGTACTACTGGATAATATGGCCAACAGTGTTATCATAAACATTTTTATGATATTACCAATTGGTTGATATTGGTAATATTCATGAAGAAATTTCAAATTTGAGTGGTTTAAAAATAAAACTGAAGTGTTGGTCCTCAGGAAAAATTGTCCAGTACCAGTACATGGACTGTATATCTGTACCATTTATATGTGTATAATATACTTCTGTACAGATTTGTCAACATACGTAATACAGCGTGTTGACTTGATTTCATCTGTTTGTCCTAGAGCCTCTTTGTAACTGCTACAGGCTGTTCATCCAACTTCGCAGCTCGAACACAATCAGCTAGGAGTTCACGTCACTCCTGAGTTACAAGGTAAATAGAACGCACCATAAGACCATTAGCTGTGTAGTGCAAATCCATATTATGGCAAGAAACAGTTAAGTAAAGAGAAAAGACAGTCCACCCTTAAGAAATTAATGGTCAGTCAGTCTGGAGCATGCACAGTCTCCAAAAACCATCAAATGCAATGATGAAGCTGGCTCTCATGAGGACTGTCCTGGGAAAGGAAGACCCTGAGATTAAGTTATTAGAATTAGCAGCAACAGAAACCATCAATTTTCAGCTCCTCAGATAGTGTTTGAGGTTCTGGCAGCCGCACTTGGGGACATTTTCAATGTTTTTAAGATGCTTCAGACTGAAGTTTGTTCATTTCTTAGTGGTGATGGACTGTCTTTTTTCTAAACTTAAATGTTTCTTGCCATAATATAGATTTTTACCATCGTTGTAGCCCTTCCTCTGCACACAACTAATGGTCTTATAGTGCATTGCATTTACCTTCAAACTCAGAGGTTGGAGTTGGGAGTGACGTGGACTCCTAGCTGATCACATTCCAGCTGTGAAGTTGGATAAACAGGGATGCACACTGGAATGCTGGCTCCGTCACATCATAGACGACTTCCAAACAAATGTGCATTCTACGTAATTGTAGCTGTACATGGCTTTTTGTACATAGAAACAGTGTAGAAACATGCAGTGGATAAAAATATACAGCCCTATGAATATGTATGCCATAATAGGAAACAAATACAAATGAAATTAGCAGCGTTCATTCAGTTGTGAGTGGCAGCCATACTGAATTGTAAAGTTGGGGATGGTGAGGATTCTGTGACTTTCCAACTTGAGGGGGCATTCCAGTCGAAATCTCCAACTAAAAATTTGGAAATTCTGACAAAAGAATACACCAACCAAAAATCACATTAAGGAGACAAGAAATGGCACAAATATATTCACCCGTGATTTGAAATTAAAGCTAAATGTGGCTACGTTGCACAGTCTAAAACATAAAGCATGTTCTGGGTC
Organism: Pseudamia nigra; assembly: GCA_029823295.1. Classification (NCBI taxonomy): domain Eukaryota; kingdom Metazoa; phylum Chordata; class Actinopteri; order Kurtiformes; family Apogonidae; genus Pseudamia; species Pseudamia nigra. The sequence goes on along the minus strand of JAQQAE010005598.1, from coordinate 10,347 downwards.
ATGTGGGAACATACAGTAATTCCATACATGTTCTTTCACAGTTTGGATGTCTTCAGTATTAATGTGCAACAAAAATAACAAAAAGAAACACAAAACACCATAGGAGAAGGTGTATCCAAACTTTTGACTGGCATTGCATACATGAAACTGATGTACTGTTTATCATCTAGAGGTGCAGAGTGCTCACGTGTGTCCTTCTGTGCCTGGTTTGGTATTGACCAGATACTAAAACAGTCTGTGAAGCTATTGCTTGAGGGGCCACAACAGTATCACTGCTCCGTTCTGATTTAATGAGCGTCTACAGGGACAAACGTGTAATAAAATAGGATTAAAGAAGTCTTACCTTCATACACTATTGAACTGTCTTTTCAAAGAATCATTGGAACGAATTTCAAAAGCATTGTCTCCCATCCTGCCTGATATAATATCTTTCAAAGCTGGTGGCCAGCTCATGTTGTGCAGAGTGCCTGAAGGTCACCTGAGCACACCGCTTCATTACTGTCAGACACTTCACTCTCTAAAGGTTAATAGGTAAAACTGAATGAACATAAGTCAAGGTTAGTGGATTTTGTACATCAATAGGAGAAATGTGATGTCACTACTCAGAGAGAAAGGCCAGATAGCATGAGGTCCACATTGTAAATGGCCTAGTCACCAAATAAACAAGTACATAAATAAAAAAAAATCACTCCACAGCAGATAATGTTAAGGTGTCCATTCATTGGTACTGACATAAAATATTTCTAAAGTGCAAACTCTAAGAAATAAATACCCACCTCTCCCTCCCCGGCGGTGGCCACAGGGTTCAGGACTATTTAGTTATGGGGAATATTGGCTCTGGCATAGTAGGTAAAAGTAATGCACAATAATGCATCTCAGACACAAGCTACAAAATGCAAATGCTTACATGAAAAGGAAGTACGCTCCGAGCAAGGTGGTCCAACATGGTGGATTCCATAGCATGGCTATATTCCTCCTCTGTGCGGATTATTAGGCCTGATATTTGGTTGTCTTTGATGAGAGATTTTTTTTAATCCTGTTAGATCATTTTACTAGTCATTAAAGTCAAAGTGTGTCACAGAGATAGGAACATTACCGCTGGTTTTGTGTGAAATGGCACAATGGACTGCATTGTCACACATGATATGGAGTAGATCTACCTCTGCAGATTTGACCTTGTTCTCTGAGAATAAAGTATTAGAAGAGGAGAAAATCAATGTACTCTCATCTCTTTTTGTACAACCAGGGGTTCCATACCACCATTTTCATTTTTCACATGCAGTTAATACACCTGTTCTCTGTATAGTTAATGGGAGTTTAGGCACGAAAGGAACAGAGAAAGACATGACACGGAAAATGCACAAAACATCAAACAGAAAGCACCAAATGTTGGGCTCAAACGCTGCTCTCCTTGGTCAAAATCAAGAGCTCTGCTGCAAGACCCAAACCATACCATTTGCCCCCAAGGGAGATAGCTGCATTTAGTAATTGCCATCACCATCTAACCATCTCCATGTGCTTTTTTTGTATAAATACCTGGTCTATTTGTAAGAAAAGAGTGAGAATCGGCTCTGAAAATCATAACAGGTCTACCCCATTTATGGGATACAGTATATAAAAAAAAGCCCATCAGATTTCTGACAATCAGTTTGGAAGCTCAAACGAGTAGCCTCTGGGTGTCACCATGTTGGGAACGCCGTGTACTCCCAGCTAATCCGACCATAAAGGATATAGAGATGGGATGTGAGGAGCTCAGACACACCTGTCAAAATGTGACTTTATTGACTTGTAAAATGTATAAATGGTGGAATAATTCAAAAGGGATCAAAAATGAGATCATGTGCCATTCTCCATTGACTGTGATAGAGTTTTTTTTTTGTGAATTCAGGTCCCATCAGCAACCCCCGGAAGGGGTAGGATTTAGGGACTATAAACTGCAGTCTGCCCCTCGGTAGATATAAAAGACTTATTCTAAGGTAACAACAACACATCTTGTGACACCAGCAATATTTTCAAGTGATTCTACATTGATGAAGTCACAACTATGAATATTATATTGATTACTTATTTCTTTCTGACACACTGAACTTTTAATTTGATTGTCTGTCAAGTCTGTTAGTTGTCGATTGACAGACATTTGTAACTGTGAACCACATGGAAGCATTTCAACGCAGGAAATAGATTTCCTTGTTTTCCTCCGAGTGTGAAGGGTCATGTCCCAACTCTCAGGTCAGCACTGTGAATGTGGTGGTCTTGGGTGGTTAGGATCTTAACTGTGGCCCAGTCTTTGACATGGGCTAGTCCCACAAATGCAACAGCACATATTGCACTTCACACGTCCAACCAAGTACTTATGTTACTTCATGGAACTTTGTGTTGCATGGGCTACAGGAAGAGATGCCTCTCCTAAAGATTCTATATACCCTCACATCGTAGAAGGTACTCAGGGAGCACATACCTCACAAGGCTGTTGTTCACCCAAACTCTTATTTTTTGACTAGCCAAGGAGGTTATGTATTCATGCTGGTTCATCTGTTTTTAGCAGGATTGTGCAAAAACGACTGGAGGGATTCTGATTAAATTTTCACCAGAGGTAGCCTTTGGGCAAATTATGAACCCATTAGATACTGGAGGTGATCCAAATCAGGATGCAGATTCTGGACCAGTTTTTCACTTTCTTTAACATTGCAAATAGGGCCAATTTTCCTAGAATGATCAAAAATATTGCACCAATCACCAATGGTTTTTGCATAATCCTGCTAACAAACAGACAATCCAACATGAATACATAGCCTCTTTGGCCGAGGTAATTATTAAAGTGTACCTTGAAGTAGGACTAGGACACACCCTGGTGGGGCCTTTCTAAGAGAGGGGGTGTATGGTGGTAATGGCTGAAACACCTGAGGATTCTGAGGTTCACCACTGACCATGTGTCTACAATTTCAAATTATAGTCCTTCCAGTCTTTGAGACATCAAACCCAGGCCCTTAAACAAATATTCCATGCGTCATTAAGCAACTTGTAGCAAACACCTGAAACAGCTAATGAAGATGAAGCACACAACTGAAGATGTGGTGCATGAGCGAATGCCAAATGGACCAAGTTGATACAAACCCACTCAATGCAAATACTGTACTGGATCAACTGGGATTGTAACACCCAGTCCTATTAAGTAATCTAATTATATTGATTCCTTATTCTTTTCTGACACTCCTGACATTTAATTTGATTATTTGTCCAGTCTGTTAATTGCTGATTAACAGACATTTGTAACTGTAAACCACCAGGAAGCATTAACAGATTCCCTTGTTTTCCCGCATGTTGTCCTCTTGATATTTTCATTGCTGTTGGCAACTTCGGAGTGTAAATAATCACTGTTTATGTTCCCTGACTCCATTTTGTTTTGTGAATCACACATTGTAATCCATTACATGCACTGATCAGTATTTCCCCTTCTATTTTTTAAATTGTTTTTTATGTCCCCTCCATGTGATCTTCCATTCTTCATTCACATGGGTGGGTTTGATTTTTTTTTCTTCCTCTCTGTCTCACTTTCCCTATCTTTGTGATTTATATGTGCACATTGTGTCTCCCCTCCCGCTACCTTGATGAGGACTCAACCACGCGTACACACAAATAGATGGATGAGCTGGTGATAACTAAACCAGCCAGACTTCACTGTGAATTATAATCACCTTCAATCTGTGTCTCTGAATCCCTGCCCAGTTCTTAAGTTCACGTGTGTGTGTGTGTGTGTGTGCACTCTGCCTCCCCACATCATGTCTCTACGAGTGTGTGAGTATCTTTCATGAGTATAAGTGATGGAGCAGTTTGTCCCTAAAGGGCCATATAGGAGTGTGTGCGCATCTGTGTTCCTGCTTATTATGCTCTATCTCATGGTGTTTGACCCGTCTTTCTGTTCTGTCGAGGTTTTGTGTGAGCTGGAATATAATTCTATTTCCAATGCACACACAAAGACACCTTTAGGGTATAGCCATCCAAGCGAGCGGTCCATCACTCACGTTTGCATAAGGTATTCAACTGCACTACGTCAATGTCACATTGTCAATGGCTAAGTGTGTGTGTATGTGCTGTAACTGTTGCTGAAGTAGCTGTGGAGAATACACCCTGCAAGTACAAATCTGACAGAAACAGCAGGTTTGAGGTCCATGTGAACAAACTTTTTTAATGAATACCTGCACTCTGAACACAAACAAACAGGACAGAGTCCACTGCATTGTGTCCAGATTATTTTATCAAAAAGAATCAGCAAGGTGAGAAATACCAAGACTTTGAACAAGTTATTTACTACAGAAAACAACAAAATGCATCTCACACATCCAAGTAGATTGGTCTTTTAATACCAATTCAGACTGCTTTTGAACACGTTTCCATACTACACTGCAAAGGCAGTCCGTAACTACACTCAAAGGATTTAATAATGCACCACATTTATTTATAAAACCACAGATGTAGTTTGTATTGTATGCAAATGACCACTCACATACTGTTTCTCATTAAGTTTTAATGAACAAGAAACATACACAAACATTGCATTAACATAAGTGAAGGTTACAAGAAAGACACACTCAGTAATTAGTGCAATAACTATGATGGTAATACACCTCTTCATATACAGGCACAGCATCTGAATGTCATCCTGTGGGATGGCCACCCACTCTTCAGTCAGTGCTGCCCCAAGTTGCTGTCACTCTGTCATTCCAACAGTGAACATGATGGTGGTGATGATGGACATTTACTGCTCTGGCAGCTGGTCTGGTGGGCCGCCCTGCCTCCAGCATTCTTATGACACGATCCAGGTCAGGTTGCCCCAGTCATGGCATTCTTACAGATGTCATTTTCTCAAAAGCTGTGGTGCCTTTTTGTAGGGTTGGGTGTGTTTGACAGAGGAGTAATTCTTCCCCAAAAGTGTGTTTTGAGACTCAGGACTACTCACAATCAGTCAGATGTGACCAAATCCCACATGTTGGGAATTATAAAGGCAACAGTGCATGTATTTTTACAACTAGTTTTATTAATTGAGAAAAGCTCTTCCCAAAATGGGCCAAAAATACAGTGGTGCATTATTGAATCCACTGGGTGTACATAAAGGATGGATCTGAGAGGCACACCCAGGGCAGCATTTCTATTGAAATCCACAGGAATACTTCAATCAGTCAATCAATCAAACTTTACTTACATGTCACCTGTTCATAATTGTTTGTCTAAATCAATGAACAAAAATTAACAATATAAGAAACAGAAAAGACTCTTTGTTTCTATTTTCAATTCTAAACCAAAATGAGACATCAGATAACAACTCATTGCAGAAAAAAAAAATCATTATTCTGTTTCTCACAGTTTATCTATTCCTCCAAAACAAAAAAAAGTTCTTACCAATTGTGTTCATTTTCTTTTAATATTTATTTTTTTTCTGATTTTCTTGATGACTGTTAATTTTGGGTCCACTTTTCAGCCATTTTGTTCATTATGTGTCATTTTTAGTTCATTTGGTATTTATGTTTGAGCCACAATTAACACTTCGTATTGTTTTCTTCATGAATTTCCAACTCTCTGCAAATTTGAAACATCATTTTCTCTTAGATTAATAAAGCAGATGTCACAAAGTCAAATACTACTGTAAACTCAGTTTTGTCAATACATGGAGTTACTGCAGTTCGTCTTTGTAGGCCAGGATAACCTCTTCACTTCAATCTACCTCTTATAATTGCGCTGTGATTTTTGCACCTTTTATATATTGTCAATTCAATCTTTCAATTCAATCTTTATTTGTATAGCGCCAATCATAATCGCCGATTATCTCTAAGCACATCACAATTCGAGGCCGAAACCTCATGACTATACAATAGGCACAGTACCGTACTCATATACTGTCAACACACATAGTACTCACAAAAAAGGACATTGCACTATTCATGCTGCCACCTACTGTACCTCTTATAATTGCACTGCAATCTTTGCACCTTGCATATATTGCTAACTGCTACATGTTTACTTATTACTCTTCTAAAGCTTTGCTCTGTTGTACAACTGCTCTACATGCCTGCCTCAATTGCCTCTCGGGGACAAATAAAGTTCTTTGAATTGAATTGAATATCACAATAAATAAAATTGACATTTTGTTACAGCAACCCTTGGAATCCAGTTAGTCAGGTGACCAGAAATTCCAGCAATTAGGAGACAGACCTCAATTTCTGTTATATCTCTAAAAATATACCTGTACAGTAACCTGCAGCAGCGACAAAACCAAACATCTACTACTGAAATTCATCTTTTTGCTTTGCATTCTTTGTTGAGGAGCCAAAGAGAGATGGGAAAAGCCCATATGGAGGAGAATAAGTGGGGTGATAGTGCCCCCTGCTGTTCAACGCAGGAATAGATGGCTGTCTCATGTCTCAATCATTATGGTGCAGCTCACTTCACATTCTAACTCCAGCCTATTCATGAGTTTGATAAGCACTGCAAACTCAGCGAGCCAAGAAGGAGGTGAGTCGTTCGGGGACATCAGGAGATCAGAGAATCACAGACACCTACACAGAACAACATGAGGCACTACAATAACGAAGCTGTTTCTCAAATAGCAAAGAAGGATGCTTCACATGGTTCATTTGCAGAAATCTACAACATCTCACCAAAGACGGTTCCAATTACTCCTAAAGCAGAGAATTTTAATGCTCCTCAAACCTATTTTATCAACTGAAAGATACATGAAACCTTAACTTTTACAATATTTCTCCTTTAAAAATATCACTAAATGAAAAAGATCTGCCCACACAGGTGGAGGCTGCAGAGCAATGATCACTTCACCAGTGAAATATGGATTTACATATAATTAGGTGATGTTATAAAGCGAAACCATTTCAGTTTATTTACAATATACAACACATTTTACAAACCAAGACATTAAAATATGCTTATACATAAATGGAGAATTTAGAGGAAAGAAAATCATAGAAAATAAAAATACTGTAGACAAGGAAAGAAATCACAGAATGCAGAAAATCATAAAGTAGAAGTCAAAATGAATGTCATAATTGAAATGCATTAAAAAAACAGTACTCCAAAATTCAATAACAACACTAAATTTATTGAGAATAAATGAATAGTTCAGTCATAGGCACATGTAGTTCATATTTTAGTGGATTTAAAATGTCTATTTCTGGGTAAAATTAATTTTTCCATGTTGCAGTGGTACAGATGTGCTATTGCTGCATCTTTATCACGAGCCTTGTAAAAGAAACACTTAGCTTTTAGGCTGAAGGGGAATGTCATCGCCTTGATGGCTGACAGTGTCAAACTTTGGCTCGTCAGCACGGTAACTCTTGAATCACCAAAATTCACCAAGGGACTATCAGGCTTTTGTCAAGTTTATAGGCAAAAATAATAAATAGAAAATAGGCAAAATTGGCCCTGAGGTAAAAGTCAAATTATCTGATATTCTTGCTATTTTGATTACTTCTGATCACCAACCTTACATCAGAGGTGTTTGAGGCCAGGAGTGGCAAGGAGCTGGCATCAACCACTATTTTCCAAACACTCCTGTTTGTCTGGTGTCAGTGTGTAAATAACACTGAGCTGGAGGCATGACTTTATCTTCTGTACTCTGGTCTGTTCCAATCAAGATCATATTTTCTGTAAGAAGGACTCTTCTTTGGTCAACTAAGGAAGTGTCTCTGTAGGAAGTGTCTTCAAAAGGAAGGATCCTTGACTTTGATAAGCAGCTGCTGTTTTTCACTGGTTTTACTACCTACAGTAAGAAAGATGTGCCTAAAGTAATCAATATAATTTAAGTGCACCAGTTTTCTATTCACTATACTGTCCTTTTCCACACAGAAGAGAAAACATGAAGTACTGTTATATCCCCCAGCACACACAATAACAGTGATTCTGTAGCCCATATTGTTGAGGTCACCGTGTTTTAGAACATTATTTTGAATTCAAGCCAGCAAACATATCTACAGAAAAGGCAGTAGATTTATGAGATCAAACCCCTGCCACTGAGTCCTGTGGTTCTAAAAAGAATGATATATAATGGCTTCAGCAAATTGCATGGGTGTGATGAAATGAAAGGTAAACTGTTGAAATGATGAATTAATAGGTAGACTGTTCACCTCTAATTAGATTAATTAACATGGGTTTTTTATTTTGTGCAAATGTGCTTACATTAGACTTGGTTGAGAGTGGAACGGTTTTCGCCTTAATGAATTGACAAAATGTTTTTATTTGTACATACATTATGCATGCGATGTGTGTCAACATAATTACATTACATAGTCTCATTTACAACATAAAAACATTGCAATGCAAAGTATCACCTTTAAAAAGTCAGAATACAACAGTACCATATTTTCCGGATTACACGTCGTGGTTTTTTGCATAGTCTGGTTAGGGGAGCGACAAATATACCGGAGCGACTTGTATATTACATATTTCGAGTACTGGTCTCTGTAGGCATGTGTACCTGCATCTGCCGCATCTGTATTACTGACAATTCAAAATGTAGACATTACCGGGAACAACCATACCTGCCATCAGTTTAACACCGAACGTGTTGGTACCGTCACCTACCCGGTGAGGCAGGGAGGCGAGCCGCTAGCTCTCACTTCTGGCGTCAATCATGCGGTTGCGCGCTTGATGCGTGTTCCCTGAACAAATGCGACGTGCTCTCCAGAGCAGCTTGCAGTGGACCCTCACTATATTGCAGTTCACATTCCACGTCCTCGCTGTTTTGCGGATTTTTTTTTGGTGCAATTTTCATGTATTTTTTGTACAGCGTATGAACACGCATTGTGTTCTGTGTCCTGATTGGTTAAAGGTTATTTTTAGAACATAACCCCCGCGATAAACGAGGGACCGCTGTATACATGTTTTTTTCTTTCTTCATTATGCATTTTTTGGCTCATGCGACTAACATTCCGGAGCGACATATCACCCGGAAAATACGGTAGTTTTAGCAGACGCAAACTGGATTTATAGCAAACATTCATAACCACATGTAGTACCTCTGAAGGCTCTGAAAAATTATCATCTTATACTTTTAATACTTAACAACCATTAAAAGCTGTTTTTAGCACAACCTGGATTTAAACCCTGTCTTACACTGAGATTCCAGTGCTGATAGACACAGACATGATGGTGCACCACGTCATTGTAAGAAACCCTAACACTGACCTGAGGCCTGTTACAGTGCTGACTGCTGAGTTTGGGAGGGTGCCGTTGTTGAAGGCTTTGTTGTGGACGTATGTGACGATGGACAGTGCTCCAGCGTAGGCCTCCTCACAGGCCGGCTGTATCTGTTCCTCCGGAAGCAAGTGGCCGAACTCCCCTGAAGGATCATTGTGGACTTTAAAATATGGCTCACTTTTTAAAAATTAGGGAGTTTTCAGTCCAAATAAAGAGTTAATGATTGTCAAGTAGTTTAATCCCCTGACTCACATTTTCTACTGCTTGTCAAATTCAGAACCACTTTTACAGAATTCAAACCAGGCAAATGAGTTTGTCTTTTGAAGGGTGATACTCACCGGTGTCTCTCAGCTCAAAGGTGTAGGAGAAGGGGATTCCACTGAGACGAGCCCAGTCACGGCTTGAACCAGAATTTGGATCTGAGGTTGAAAAAATGATTTGTGATGTTTTAACATGCTTTAATCAAAAAAACAACAAATCACATTTTCAGAACTTTGATAAGGAGCTACTGAATGAATGAAGCCACTGAATTGAGTTCAGTGTTTTTCTTCAATATTTGATTTTTTCTTTCCCCTATTGTATTGTTTTGATTAATGTCGCTGACTTCATGTAAAAAACAAAAACAAAAGATGAATATGCTTGCTCATTTATGGGATACTCCATGGTCTCTCGGTCCATCTCCATGTCTTAACTCTCGGTACTGTCTGTTCTCATACATGACAGCACTCATCCATGTCCTTACAGAGGATTTGTGGTGACGTCCCAACAGTGTAGTCCATCCCGTGCACCTTCTTCATTTCTGCTGCTGCTGCCTTTCCCACTAAAACCTGTGCAGAGTAACATGTTCACGTAGGTTTAGAGATGCTGCAACACTTTGGTTTTACATGATGGAATTTTTTTCAGAAAACCAGATTGTCATGTTTAAAGATCCTCAAGTTTATGCAAGTTTAAAACACAAAACCAAATTAACAGGTGACAATGTGTTATGATTCAGTCTGAGTAGGTACAGATGTGGATAAAATTGTTGGTACCCTCTGTAAATGACAGAAAAACCCACAATGGTCATAGAAATAACTTGAATCTGACAAAAGTAATAATAAATAAAAATTTTATGAAAATTAACCAATGAAAATCAGACATTGC
>JAQQAE010005597.1:0-17466 GCA_029823295.1 Pseudamia nigra | reverse complement strand
GTTCTTTATCGGGAAAGGGTCTGAGGATGATCCATCAAACTGGACGATGCCGTTCATGTCCTGGTGGAACGACTTGAGTGATTTATTAAAATGGTAACAAAATTGGTTTGAAAGCTGATTTTGCTTATTCTTTGTTTACACTCGCAAGATCCTAACCATGTTTTCTGAAATATACCTCGAGATACAGTAAGTTGATATGGACCAGATCCACACTAACGCACTTTTATAAATAGGATTTAATGAGACATGCTGTGATAAATAAAGGCATTTCATATTGTGAAACAGGTCGGGGAGCTGTAAAAATAATGTTGAAGTATCAATTGTTAATTGAAGGGGAAAAAAAATGAAGACATTTTAAAGATGACTGGACGTGATGAAAGCAGTTGAATTTCTGGATGTGTGATGTCACAAGTTTGAGGACCAGCATACGGTTCTCTAAAACGCTGGCATATGCTGACCTATCGGTGTTTTTTTCAATTTTGGGCAGATACATAGTGTATTCATAATGATTTGGATGTATACATAATGTTTTAGTAAGTTATATACAATGTTTCAGCAACTTATATCAATGAATGCTTGCAATGGATTCACAACTTATGCCCAACAATAATTTAACTTATGCAGAGTGCGCGGCGGCGTTTCCCTGACGGTCACTACACTGGATTCCACCGTGAGGTGGTCATACAGGCCAAACTGCTGTCACTTCCAACCCGTGGTTTCCTTCTCCTCCGTTGACCTCGTCTTCTCCTGGCTCTACTGGCAGCTGGTTTTGATGTTGAGGACAGCCAGGAGGTATTCTCGTCTCAGTCCTGCCAGATCTTCCATCTCTGGGATGACATGGACATCTGCTCACCATGGAGTCTTGAGAAGTACGGGTGGGTCCTCCTGTCAACCCCAATTTTATGCACCAATTTCCCTCAGAGGTCCTAATACACCATTATACAGCAGCTGTACATTAGAAACATTTTCAGTAAGTTCTGGCTGTCCAGAACACGTCGACATACTGTAAGTCAATATTCATTGAAGATAAGTGCGATATACTGTAAGTTACACATGGGTTCAACGCACATTACTTATACGTAGGTTATAAATAAATTTTGGGTATATCTCAACATATTTCCACTTATGAGTAACTAACAAGTAATGTGTGTGAACATGTGTCAATGATTGCATACCTGACCTACTGTACATCTAATGGCCCACATATCCAAGACATATGAACCATATGCTGACATATGCACAACATTTTTCGACGACCTCGGCATACTGCGCCTGCTTCAGCTCGCCCTTAACCTATAACGTATTTGATGTATGCTAGCGTATTTGTCAAATTTTTCACACATCGACACACTCTGGCTAAATCGTCAACGTGTGACAGTACCGTGAATGATGATTTTTAAGGCATAGACAGGTACAGGTTGTGGACAAGGGACGCTTTTCTGCATTAAAACCAACACACACTGTAAAAGCCTTTTTGATCCAGGGAAGAAGCCAGAGCCCATATTCCTGGAGATTCTTATTCTGCTCCCGTCTTCTACTTTTCACGAGGACTTATACCTAAGGCGGAATTCAGCAGCGGTCAACAAGGACTGAACTAGAACTTTTATCTTAGTGACGAGGCGGAGTTGACCCTGTTGCTAAGTATGTCACATGATTTGGAAAGCTGTGATTGATTGTCCCAAAATAAATTTAAAAAATACATAAAGCTTTTACAGTAAGTGAAAATGGGGAGAAAACGAGCAGTGAATCACCAGGACTGATCACAGACATTTAAGACAATACATGGCGATATTTGATGCTTCTGTTGAATATAAACCACACTTTAAATGCAGCATTATTACAGGTTTGACATCTGTATCACTTTTATTGAGTCTAACCATTAACACAGGAATAAAACAAAAACAAAACTGATTGTATTAATTGTCTTTTTGGTGTTTGTTCAAAAACATGAAACAATTTTTTTCTTGCAGTTTTTGAAATTTCATTTCATAAAATCATTTATTTTCACTGCAAGAGTTTGTCATAATCTTGGTTTTCAATAACTCTTCATCCTCTTCATTTTTCTTCCATTTCTCCTCTGTTTAATAAACTCCCAAGCCTCTTAAAGTCCTCCTTTCTACTCCTAACAGTTTGTCATCTCAGGAACTCCTCGAAGGGTTAAGATGTTTTATGAATCACTTTTATCTTTCCTAGGATGTACTCTTCAAATTTCAGAAACCACATCCATAATTCGAAGAATCCTCTTAGAATTACGGCTGTGGGAGCTACTTCACTGGGAGCTGCTCTTTGTACTATGAATTTTAGGAAATTTAAAATATACACATTCTAGGGATGTGAAAATTAAATCAATCATAAAAAAAGGCTTACAATATGTATCTTATATGACTAGGATTCATACTTGCAGCTGTTTCAGATTAAGGTCGGGCACGTCATGAAAAATAAGATGAAAAAGTGAGGAAAGATCTGGAGATTATTTCACATTGAAACCATTCACACAGGCAGGGATGCAAATCTGAGACACCAGCAGCACCTTTTCAGTTAAAGATGATCTTATATTTGCGTCAGCTCACTGGACAGAAATAGAAATGGCATAACATCATCTGGAGCGAACAGAACATCTGCCTGTGTCCACGTTACAAAAACCTCATCGTCCTGCCGTTGATGTGTTCTCCTCCAGCTCAGTCATTTTCAAATAAAACAGTGGCTGCTTGTTTTATTTAGCCTATGTCCTTGTTTTTGTCATGTGACCATTTCACACAGATGATTGGAAGATACATTTGCATTGCAAAACCCAGAAAATATTCATCTTGTTGTGGAAAATGAAACACTGCTGTATTGCCTGCTGTGTTTGAGTTCACTTATGAAAGCACACGTAAAAATAAAAAAATAAAAGAACATCCAAATTGCTGCATCTGTTTAGAGACCTCTATCCCTAAAGATTCTTCCACATCTGAATTGCATATCACATGACCAAAAAGTCGAAAACACAAATTACTTGAATATGGGCTCAGAAGTTCCGATTTTCTCTGTACACCAGCTGTCGGCAAAACCAATAAGGTTTCCAGAATTAAACAGGGTTTGCAATATTCCTAAAAGCCTATAATCTTGTTTGGCACTATGCAAATACAATTGAACTCAACTGAATTGTCTAAAAAAGTCATATTTAAATGGTTGATTTTGCAGCAGAAGTGTGAAAAAAAGAAACATTTGAATAGAAACCCAGTGTTTTTAGACATTAGTTTGTGTTGTTCCAGTAGTTATATTTTCACATGAGGTTATCAGGTACAATTTCCATGACAACCAAACTCCACTGAACTTTGTATGTTAAATGTTGAAGTTGAATGTGAAGACTTTTTTCACAGGTTGCTTCATAGTCAGCCCACTATCAGAAGCAATCCGAGGCAAATATGGCGCAAATTGTCAGATATCTAGCACGTCAAGTGTATTTCTATAGATTAAATATTGTGAAAGAAGAAATCTGGCATGCAGGGGCTTCAAAAGACAGCAGCCAGCCGTCAGACAGGAACTGTGTAAAGGGTGCACGGCTCACCTTTTCCTGACAGGAGACTGATTATAACACTCCATGAACAAGATAAAACCACTTCTGAAAACACAGAGCAATGACATGTCAGCGTGTCAGAGAATGTGAGGGCTGTTCCTTTAAGTGCCTTGCTCAACGAGACAATGAAAAGTGGTTTTTAGGGGAAAGGGTGTTTCTGATTCCACTCTCACTCCACAGATTCCGAGCGGCCATTAAACGTGTTGCTGTGTCCAACACATTGTGGATGTAAATAAACAGGTTCAGCACTTTTGCTGCATGAAATGGTGAAGAGCTTTTATTTTTGCTGTAGTCAATACATTGCCCTTTAATGCTTTCACTCAGTTCTTATATGCATGATCTCTACAGAAAACCCCTAAAAACATACGAACATCTCACAAACCTTTTGGGACTGTTCACCGTTAGATTGAATGATCGTATCCAGAAAAGCACAGTCAGTTATCAGGAAATAATCGCATGACTTTACAGTTGTCCACTCAGCAAGTGGTTATTCTAGTTTTGCTTTTTATAAATATACTAGGCTGGTTTAGCCTCAGAGCACTCATGATTCTGGAATACAACAGTTCACTCAATCTGAAGGATGAAGTGCAATAATATGTGTCCAAAGTTCAAATACCAAGATCACTTTGAGGGATTATTTTCTACCGCAGTGTGTCACTTGGACTCATTAGAGATTTGTTTTCAAGGTTGTTGCCACCTCACAATACACATCGTTGGCCACAGTTGATAGTAATTCAGAGAAGTGGATGAACAAGTCATGATGCAAAAAAGTGCATCTGACTCATGCCATTGTTTTTTTTTGAAAGATAAACCAATGTACCTTCTGTCAGTTGGATTTTTCTCATTCTGTTAGTGGGATATACTTTACAAAAAAGCTTTTAATTGGGATCAAACATTGACATTTAGGCACTGATTTAGGTTCAGATGGGCTGTGCATATGGTTGCAATGGATATCATCATGTACCTTCATAATTCTGATGCTGGACAGTGTATTGTTACAGCTGCATAAGAACACACAATAAAACAATAGCAAATTAAAGTATTACCAAAAGCAGGGCTGGTTAAGTGTTAGCTTAAATGGCTAAAAATGATCTGTATGGCATGATCAATGAATAAGGGGCTTCTCTCCCCCACGACACAGACCAGGGTAAGCAGAAGATGATGGATGGATGGATGGATGGATGGATGGATGGATGGATGGATGGATGGGACGTAAACTATTTGTATAATATTCAGGTAACAATGGCTGACAGGAATTTTTACACAGGTTTAAAATGCAGAATGAAATGCATTGCAACAAGTAACATACATTGTAATGAGTCGACTGTACCGATGTCAAAGTGTCTGTGCACGGATGTTCTCCTTGACGACTGCTGGTGACGTGGCACCGTGTCCTGAAGGATGTGAAAGAAGAGCATCTGCACATTTAAGACCTTCATTGATTTGAAATATGGTTAATGTGCTTCAGGCAGAATTTAAGATTAATGTACTTATCTGTCCAGTCTTTCTTTGCTGTAATTAGTTGCAAATTGTCCACCCTGATAATCCCTGATGAATGGGTACACGCAGTAACACAATTAACACTTACAATGCAATTACCTGGATTAAACTGTAGCAACAAAGTAAGTCTTAAACTAAGCACAAACCTCGGTCAATACAACTAATTTATTCACAATGAAGGTAACTGTTCCCAGCAAATCAGTGGTGGAAAGATGCCTCCGTTGAAATTGTAAAGGAATCTATGACCTTTGACATAGAAGTGCCAAGAGTGTAGATACTTTGTCAAAAATTGGGGATTACTAATAGACAGATAGATAAATGTATGCCAGTGAAAGCATAACTTTCTTGGTAAATGTAAAAATGTCAGCGGTACCCTTAACCTCTGAGAAACTATACGAACCAATATAATACGAGTAGTCTTCCTGTTCCATAAATCTGATCTAAAGCTGCTCTGCACACTTCATGACTAGTCCTTCTTTAGAGACTTGGGGTTCAGCTTTGTTATCTCACAGCCCTGTTAATATCACATTGGGAGCTGTATTTTAAGTGAGGCTGAAGATCACTTCCCAGGCTGTTTGAAATATGGCATTTGTGGATGACATCTGTGGAATCTGAGCACCTCTTCACCTAAGGGCATATTCCTCTGTGAGCGCTACAGACACTGCTGCAAAATGAGTTGGCACAACCAGTCCTGCTGACAGCTCAGGATTTCACTGGAGCACGTTGGCGACTGGCATTGCATTACTTCTCATTAATTTTGCTTTTGTAGCTCGCTTAATATGCTATTGAATGCATTAGTGAAGAGATTAATGTGTTGTTAAATTATGTCGGCTCATGGAGCTGTCCTGTGTTTAGATATACTGCCTCGTCAGCTACTCCAAAGATTATTTTCCATGTGCATAAGCTCATACAAATCCAATGCAGGGCATATTCAGTGGGTGGATCTTTAGATTCAGATGGGCAGTTCACCGAGAGGGATGATACTGATACTGATGCACATTCTCAAAGTCTTTGTTTCACTTAGACAGTTCAAAGAGCTTAAGCAGCAGTTGAAATATAAACGTAACAGAAACTTAAGTGTTGAGCTCGAGCAGGCAGACAGACATAATATTTTGAACAATCAAAAGTTTGTTTCTCTACAGTCAACATGGGAGTTCAGCCACAGTTGCTGTCATGCAAACACTGTATCATCTCCACATCACTTTGGATTCAGTCGAAACACATGTGCCCAAGAGCTTATTCTATGGTAAAAGCAAAAAGAGGCAGTTTGATTTAGTAAGTGAATGATCTATTGCATCCTGGTACAAATTTGAACCTTGGTCATGTGCGATAATGCTCGTTTGTCCCTAGTTTGAGGTTTTCTACTATGTGTTTCTTGAGCATTGAGGTATGATGTCGAAACAATGGAAAGAGAAGGACACTGTTTTGGATGGAAAACAATACATGATCATGCAGAGAGATAAAGCACATTTGTTTTTTGTATTACTGCCCACAGTTGATTTTTTTTCAGGGCAAAATCACCATAGAAAACAGTATGATCATGTCTCGAACACAGAGCAATATGGTTGCATTGTTAAATTTAATATTTAACCAGTGGTTAGACAGCACCATAGAGAGACAGCATGAGACCCGTTTAACACCACATAAAGACTGACTGAATATTCGATATTTAAAACAGGACCCTGCTGAAGTCTCTAAATTGTAAGATGTTCAAGGTAATTAAAATGAGAAGTGAACTCATCAGACTGATTTCCTCTAATCTTAATTAGGGCTGAGGTCAGACTACTAGCATTTAAATGTAATTTGTAGGAGAATTGGTTTATCTGTCTTTAAGTGTTTAGGACATTGTTAATAATGATGTGGTACAAAAAAGGAAGTAAAAAGAAAGAAAGGACACGGTTCCTGGAAGTGGTATGGTGACATGCCATCAATCAGTTTGCAGAAATTGCAATTAAAATTCAACAAGGTTGAGTGTTCAACTATGGTACAAGTGCTGTTTCTTTGATATTATAGCCTATTTATACCACAAGCATAACATTTGATATGTAAAAACCCACGTACTATGAAGAAATAAGTTGCATGTCTTGTTCAAGGCTACGAAGTGATTACAGATTGGATAAGCTTTAGGTACATTTGTTCATATGTATGATGACGGCTCCCCTCCTTCAGGAAAACAGAAAAGCGTATAAAGGCAGCAGATTAAAATCAGTCTGGGTCTGTTTTATACACTATAATTTACAAAGCACATGAATGCATTTAATTGGGCTTGTTTCATGCTAATAGAGCTTGTGGCAGTTTGTTTACAGGTTTTAAAATGTAGCACTGACTGACTTGTCACCAGCACAAGTTCAGCTGCAAGACTGGAAAACATCTTGACAATCATGATAACAAGCACTTATCAGAAGAAGGAAACAGTTACATGTGTAAATTACCTGCAGTAATATAGGATATTTTATCATACAAATGTGTCCCATTTCGTTTCCTGTCAGCGAGTGCCTGTAAACCATCAAGGAAATGGTTTCAAAATAAAAAAAATTGGTGACATATGTGGAGGCAGCAACCAAATGATTATTTTAAGATGCACAGGGGAGTGAGCCGAAACAACTTTCTGACAGTTTCATCATGCATTACTACACAGTAGTTCCTCCAAAATTGACATTGTTGGCTTTGATCAAAGCCCAAACAGGGCTGTGACATTCTGAAAGAAGTGTTTCAAATAATTTCTGTGACACAGAGCATAGTTTTCAAAACACTCACTGTGCTTCAAAGGATATAATGTCTGAGTGTGTGCGTAGGTGCGTGCCTACCATATGTGAGGGCACATGCGTCTTAACAGTGGGCTGCTTACATTGGCATTTATAATTCTAATGCCATACTGCACAAATATAGTCTGTACCATGTGTGACACTTATTATTACACGTTGTCATCGCAGTTTGTCCATGCATAATCTAGTGTGTCGCATCACACATTAAACTCAAATGACTTGCAGTGCAGATGTGTGTATTTCATCATGCTTGTTGTTTAGTTTATTTTTTTTTCTTGCCCGTGATGAATCTGCGCTGTGCCCTTGTTGAGGCATTGTCTGCGTAGCACAGTGAGTCTGACTGATTGATGGCAGACAGTGGCTGTCACCCCCGGAGAGTAAGCATTTCTGTGTCGTCTCCCCACTGAAGGTCCTGTTGAGCTTGTTAAGGGAGAAAACACTTTTTGTTTATAGCCACTCTGACGGCACCGGCTGACAGCTCCTGCTGAAGAGCAGATAGACTCCCTCTGGCACACTGCACCCCCCTCCATCCTCACTATCTGTCTCACCCTCCTGTCTCTCTCTATCCCCTCCTCTGTCTCTCATTTCCTCCTCTGTCTTGCTCTGTTGTTGTGAAATTTGGTGGAGTGGGCATGATGATTTGAAATTATAATTTGCAATCCCTGCACTGAAAATTCGGAGAAATGAGCTTCACCCATCTGGACAGCATTAGGTGAACAAGGCACAACTAAAAGTGAGATTTTCCATCAACACCAAGCTCGGTTCAATTCCCAAGTCACGGAAATAACTTACAGGTCATTGTGTGGGTAGTCTAATTTTCCAGGAAATAGGTTTTTTTTTTTTTTTAATTTCAAAATGCACAGTGATCCAGTTACCTTTCTCTATTATGCACCGAGACCAGTGCAATATCAGAAAATAAGTCAATTGAGTCAGCTGTTTCATGATGTTATGTAACACAATACAAAGCACCTTTTAATGTTCTATGTGAAAGACACACTGACAATAACAATAAAATTCAGCTATTGTTAACATAAATAACAGGCTGTATTCATAATGTATTTGATGGCTGCTGTGGAGACAGACAGGAAATGGTGGGATGAGAGGGATGACACAACGATGATGCTCGAGCCTGTGTGGTACACACCACTTCTCGCTGCTTTAACAAAAGTGTTTTAGAACACATGTCAGCTGATATGAAAAAAGCTAACTTGCATTTTTTTTCTGTAAATAATGATGGTGATGAGAAAACAATTTACTTATATGTAAATGCAGAAAGTGTCCCATTTATTAATTTGATAATGAGAAATGTGCTTTTGTGGTTTTATGTTACTGCTGCACATCCCATCATCACTAACCCTACTTGGGTGAATCAACTAGTTCTATCAGTCTAGTTCTTTTCCTTTTCCTCAGAACCAACCACTTTCATTGAATACTGTATGTGATGCAATAGGTCACAGTCATGCAGTCACATGAATGCAGTGACCGTACATCGTAATCTCCCATACAACACATCCTGAAACCACAAACTGTGCTTGTAGTGGTTGGACCATAGACTGTATATATTAGTGGACAGTGAAACCCGTGATGTCACCCAGTGGTTTCTGAAATGCCGTTTTGAGGTTAATAAAGTTGTCACTTCCTGGATGCCATTTTGGAGCCAAAAACAGGATGAAACCTTATTTGGACAAATGGGCACAAAGCCACAGGAGTGTAGTGTGTCAGAGGATTTATGGTCAGTCAAAACCTGTTGTAGCACTGCAGAGATTTGTCAGATCTTAACAACAAAAAAGTTAGAGACGGACCACAAGATCAGATCATATTACACCATCCAAATAAAATGTTTTGGACTATGATGACTTGTGAATGGTCACCCGGTAGACGCTGCAGATGTAAAAATAAAAACAATATTTTATTCTTAACAAACCTGCATTAAATTTCAGACTCAGCAGAAGTATTGTTATTTTTCTCTTATTTTTTTTTTTTTTTCTTCTTGACTGTTTCGTAATGTTTTCTGTCATATTAGAGTGTTGTTTCAGTTGGTAGTAGAGGAATACAACACTGGCACGTTGACATATTAAGGTGCTTCCTCTTGCCACTTGCAAATAGTTTGGATGAGCATCCAATTTAAGGTCAAATGGAATTCATCAACATACTCAGGTGAATAAGAGGAGACTTGGCTGTCAGCCCATTTTAAGAGTGTATCATTTTCCTTTTATTGGTTTGTATTAGTAGGAGAACGTTTGTATGTGATTATTTACACACAGAGCCTTTTTTTCTGTTTTCCAAGTGAACAAACTCTCAGATCACTGGGTCTAGACTCACAGTCAGATGAAATTATCTTTCAATAACTCGCCCACCGGTGAAAAATGGAAATACATACTGAGGCAATAATTTGTCTTCAGGGAAAGCTTAAAGGAGAGAAATAAACAACATCTAAAATTAACGATGGTGAAAGTGCCCAAATGCTCTTTCTGCACCATCTTGTGAAGACCCCCCCCCCTCCTTCTCCTCCATCTATTTATGTCGACACCTCAACTGGGAAGCACTTCAAGCGAGGCCTCTTTTCACTCCCAGATGGGCTTATCAGGGAGGCCGTGTGTCTTTCTGTGTGCTCCTACAGAAGTGCATGTATTTCAAAAGGGGGGTGGGGGGGGGTGCAGGTGTTGGTGTGATCTATGGCTGCGTGGCATTTGAAGTTGTAAAGCCAAGCGCCTAAACACGGCCGACACTGAGTCATCTGCTTTTTGATCACACTGCACCTGATGTGAATTTCATACACGCCACTCAGAGAGGAGGGAACGTGTCCGCCTGAACCCTCTCCACCGCTTCATCTTTCCTCCGCCCACACCGACCGCCTCCATGTGTCATCCCCTATCTGGCTCTCAGGGAGTGGGTTTGTGGTCCTTGGGCGCGGGTGATATCCAGGCTCTCCATGCGCTGCGAGCAGGGAAGCTTCAGATTCCTGGTGTAGTACAAACACTGCCATTTACAATAAAAGAAACATGAAAGCGTGTTTGATGTTCAAGGGGTTCACCTTGGTCTCAACACCAACACAAGCACAAGTGACAAGCAACATCTGAGCCTTTGTGGACCAGTGGGGGTCGAAGTGCAATAACCCCCCCAAAGTGTAACATGGCTGAGGATTATACTTATCTCACTTGTTGAGTAATTACACCCTAATTCTGATCATCACTTTTAGTGAAGACTATCTTAATTTGTAGTATGATTTTTTTCAGAGGAATTATCTGCACATTTTTGTTATTTGATGGATGAAGTGGGTAGAGATACAAAGTGTGGGGAAGAAAGAAGTTGGACGAATGATATGGAGAAAGTGGTGCTGCCAGGAGAGTAATGGAGTAGGGACGGATGTAAATATGGTATTCCACTTTCATCTGGAGAGGTTTGTGTAACATCTGTTGCAGCATTGGGAAATTAGAACCATGACTCGGCATTTAGATATCATTCAGCTGCTAGTAGCTACAGGCAGCTGACCATGCACACATACAGTGAGGATTTTTTATATTTTCATGAGAGGGTGTGTTTTTCTTTCATTATGCAATGGTAGTAGGACAAATTATATACTATCTATGTTGCCTGAACCCTTAAAAACCTAGTTGTAAGAGATTTTGGGGTGCCTGACTCATATTTATTTTGCTTTTCAAACATATTCTAGGAGTTAGCATCATACATTTCCATTGTTGGAAAGAAGAATTTGCTACTGATTTTGGAAATAAATAACAGCAAATTGGAAAGCCCTTTGACTGTGCCGTGGGTTGCCATGTGGATTTAGGTTAAAGCTGCAGTCCTTTTTGGCATCACTGGGCAAAATGTCCATACTTACCAAATTAAGTGCCAGTCACTTCTCAGAAAAAAGTCTTTACTTTTGTGTAGCAATATGAAGCGCCATCATGAAAAATCTACCTTACAGCAGGACTATTTTGACTTTAGTTTTGTTCACTTTTAAGATATCAAATGAATTTAAAGTTTTTAACACCACAGGAAAAAAAATGCAGATTAGTTGTCTTCCAATAAACTGGTTTGAGTTATGCATATAGGGTTATGTATGTCTGTAAAGAAACAATCAGAGCTTTGTTTAACCAAAAAAGACACGAGGCATCCATCAGCTGATTAATTATTCATGACTTTTTTTTTAGAAGATTAGAAACGAACTGATGTAAATATCCAAAATGTGCATAAAAATATGTTTATGCCAACGCGCTGCGGCTGCCATTGAAAGTGTTTGGATATGATTTCTTGACTAAATTGGTTCCAATCATCCCATCCTTAATGTGAATGTTTTTAACCAAAAAACATCTTGAACATATCGGTTGCTTACACCTTTGTAGCATCATGCAATATTTATCCCAAAGGCAGTAGTCTACCCACATACTAGCCTTGCTGTCATGCAGCTAGCTACAGAACGCTCTGGAAGTTACCAGTTTAAAAGCCTTGGAAGTATTCATACCCTGTCCTCACGTTGCTGCTCTCAAGGCATCCATCCTAAAAACACAGAAATTCTCAATGTCTGGGCTGCACTGCTTTAGAGCGGCTGTAAAAGCAACAGGATGTATTGCTGCAGAGGTTGTGAAGGCGCTGTCCGTCGCTCGCCTGACAGGTAGAGAGAATCAGCAGCAAACAGGGATCTAAGCATGTTCAGTTGGGATCTTGGGCAGAATGGTGCAGAAATAAAAACACATTTCCCTTCCTTCAATCCCTACTTATCAGATGTCACTACAAAGCGTATGAGGAAATGTCAGCGTGCGGGCATGTATGCACTTGTGTATGTGTGGAAAAGAAATCACAAGTGTGTACGTGTGTGTGTGTGTGAGAGACAATGAGGGAGCAGCAACATGGCAGTAGGGCCTGCATTGTAGCAGACATGATTACGTGCCTTGATCTTTCCTATGGCAAGAACAAGACCTCAATCTCTCACAATCTCCCCTTTAATCAAATCCCTACCTTTTTTGCTTCCCTGCCACAAAACTGTCACAGGCTGAAAATAAGCCCTTTCCTTATCAAAGAGCCAAAGGTTCAATTGATTTCCAGGCTAGCAGATTTTTTTTTATTCAGAAACTTTGAAGTAAAAAAAGAGGGAGAGATAGAGAGAGAGAGAGAGAGATAGAGAAAACACCTGCATCCCCCCCATCAGGCAAATTAATTCTGACTTTTAATTTATTTCGGCAGGAAATGGAAAGCTACATCCTAACCACAGTCAATAGGGGGACTGGGGAGGAGAGGTGTAATCAGGCGGCTCACCAACTCCAAGGCCTCTATCCTGTCACATTTAATAGCCACTCAGACCACACAATCTGCTCGGCCTGATATGCTCATGCCATTCCCATAGCCGGAGCCGCAGCCATCTCCGCCTCATCTTCCCTCCTCCTCCTCTTCCTCGTGTCCTTCCGAATAACAACTGAACAAATCCACACCTCTCTGGTGCCTCGCATGAAACAAATCACAGCCAAAGTACTTTCTAGCTTCCTTCTCTTGCTGTTGATCCAAATTAGGAATTGTGAGATTGGCATGTTTCATTTACATTTACAGTGCCATTCCTGGCTTTGGTACAAGCAGAGATTGGATTTAAAGTAGCCGGTCTGGCTTCCTGTCCTGGGTTTTGTCTGGAGTCTTTTTACTAGTTCAGTTGTACATAAGTTTAGCTCTTTTTAGTGTCAGTGGCGTTACGTGTTAATGGGTGTATAATCTCGCCGTGTGTCAGGATGTTCAAAAACACACACAGGTATTAAAGCCTTGTTATCTGGGACAGAGTATTCTAATGGCAGAAAAATTTGGGCTGATGTTCCTGTCATTTGGGCCAGCAGGTGAATGAAGATTGGCTTGTCCTGAGTGTCCCTGGCTTACAGATCAAGTTTTATCTGCAAGCCGTTCACTCTTCCAGTGCCTAATGAAGCTCTGTGAAAGGAGATTAAATGGCAGAGAGGGACAAAACAATAACCATTACCAGTCACCTTCATTTTGCTTCAGCAGTTAACATAGTGGGCAGCTGCTGCTATGCGGCAGCTACTGCTCACGGTGCTTTGCAAACATAAATGCGAAAACAGGACATGGACATGTAGACATGGTTGAAATTGGTACAAAAACAACACATAAAAGGTATGTATGTACTGTACATAATAAAAGAGAAGATGGCATTGGTCCAGTACAGTTCCTGCCATTTCAAATGCAAAGGCTACATGTTGCAAAAGGGTTTAGGGAGATTTATTAGCTGTTTCTGTGAGGATGTGAGGGTATGATGCATCATCAATCACCGTGTCAAGCAGACTGAGGCTCAGAGAAACATCACACCTTGAGCATCGACTTTAGTGCACGAGAGGATATGAGGTTGGATGTTTAACACATATGTACAATAAGTAACATGCCGCAAGTTGTAACGATGGGTCGCGGTAACGTTATGTTTTGTAATATTTTCACCTGGTTTATGGCGTACGTTATGTTGAAGAGTGAAAATATGGTTAAACACGGTGAAAATATCACAAAGGGAAATGAGAGAGTGACTGCACACGGGAGGTTGAAGAAGCGGTTTTTTGGTTGGGTTCATGTGTAAATATGTGTTTAAGCGTTGGTTAGGTATATGGGTTTGTATTAATGTTTGTAAATATATTGTTTAATAGGTTTGTAATGGTTTTAAAGATTAATAGCAATGTATAGTTAATGTGTGTATTCTTTGTTTCCCACCGTACACTCTTGTATGTACTGTACACCAGTCTGTGTCTGCATGTAAATGGTGAAGGTTGTACTCAGTCACCGTGTGCAAGAAAAAAAAAAAAAAAACAAGTGTTTTTGCTTACTAAATGAAATTCAACTTTTGTCAATCAAGTACTGTATTAATCATTTCAGCTGGTATGTACACAGACTTTAAAAGAGTATGATATATTATTTCTTCATAAAAAAAATCTTACAACTAACTAGTAACTTGAGTCATTAGAAAAATGGTCAATATACTGTTAAAAGATATAAAGTGTAAGTCGCATAAAATGGAAATATCTGAAATGTAAAAGTCCTTCATAACATTCCACCCCTGAATTCTAGAGCATAAAAAATATTCTGGCTCATGTCAACAAACTAACACAAAGAAAATGTCCCGAAATGAAGCGTTCTAAACTGTGAAAGAATTTCAATCCTTTAAGCCCAGGTGCAAATACCTGACCTCAAAATGTGAACCCCCACATGTTATGGTTATTTATATGAATAAAGTGCCACGATAGCTACACTATGAGTTTCTGAGCTCTGAGATTTTTTTACTTTTCCTGCAGCAGAGCACCTTTCTTAATCTTCATGTCAGCACAAATGATAACCTTGTATGAAAAAACATCCAACATCCAAGTGTCATCCCATTTCAATCAATTGGCTCTTTTTACAAAGGCATATAAACCCGCTTTTAACTGGGTTCCAAATAGAACACAATGATATAAGATCCAGTCGACAGGCAAAACCAGCTTTGAAATTTAAGATGTTAAGATCTCAAGTGAAAATGTGTGAACTCATCAGTCTCTGAATGGTTTTCTTCCTCTCCTTTGAATACAGCGGCTTGGGATCGATCATCCATTATTCTTGAATTTCATTATGTGGGAAGAACAGTATCTGCAAACAACATAATGCAAAGTTTACGGCACAACTTGTGGAGATTCCAAGATGTCACCTATTCAGCTCTTTTGTGGATCTGAGCTTTGTGTTCATTAGAGCTGTTAGTACGTATAAGCAAACAGGTTGAACACAGGTCTATGTCACTGAACTTTGCCAAGGACAAAAACAATCAGAATCAGAATACTTTTAACTATGGCACATAGAATAAAACCTCACAGCACAATTAGCAGACAAGATGCAGCACGAACATTCATTTACAAAGCAAATTTTCAGAGAGCCTTGGTTATGTAGTGTGAGTGTAATAATGTCAACTTGGATGCATGTGTGGCCTTATCAGTCTAGATAAGAAAGTCAGAATGCCTCCCCCATTGCGTGTCCAGGGTGTTACTGATGATGGCAGTTGCCGTGACGATACGTACATGTAAGTGAAAAGTTCATTCTGACCCCAAATCAGATTGAAGTAGTGTTAAGCGGGGGGAGGGTGAAGCAGGAACTTCATTCTCAATGTGTAATATGAAGGATAACAAAAAAAACTACCTGCAGAGGAAATGTTAATTTCTCAAACAAGGTGTTCACTTGAGGTCTTCTACATGCAGCACAGATAGACAGTGATCCCCAACAGAACTAGATTCATGCAAAGTAAGGCTAAAATATTTTCTAGTTCACAATACCTTCTTGATTAATTTCTAAATATCCCTCATTTTTACTTTTAGAATTTGCTTTCTTTTTGGCTGTTTTTCATCAGCCTTTCACCCTTACCACATATTTATATTTCTGTAAAGGATGATCAGTTGCCCCAGTACATAGAATGTTTTAATATATGTGCTGCTGCACAATAAACATGGGTGGCATGGTGGTGTAGTGGTTAGCATGCGCGCCTCACAGCGAGAAGGTTCTGGGGTCCACGGCCAACACAGCCTTTCTGTGTGAACTTTACAGGATTCCTCCAAATGCACCAGTTTCCCCTTCAATTAAAAACAATGTACTATGGTGAGTGTGTGTGTGGGCAACTGTTTCCATGGCTGCCGTGATGAGTTTCCCATAAGATTAATAAAGTTCCATAAAAAACAAAATTAAATGTTAAATAAATAAATAAATATAAATTAGCTTAGCTTAGACATAGTCAGTCGTAGTCACAAATGTTTCTTGGGTTCAAGTTCAGCATATTTTTCATGAATTAATCTGTTCCAATATTCTATTGCATAACTTGCCATGTTACTGTTATGGCAGCAAATGCCCAGCTCCACAGCCACACAGAAGCCTTCATTTGTGGTTAGTTTGTTGGTTACATTCTGTATATGTGGGGAGGGGTGTTTACCGAGTAGGGGAATCAAGAGAAGCTCGACAACACCACCTGGAAAATTTCACCCCAGGAAGTACCTTCAAGTTACTATTGGTTCTGAAGTTGAATAAAAAAGCACACGGGTAAGGCATTAAAAAGGCAGCGATGTGTATTTGAAATTTAACAGATTGCTTTATTTAATAAGTATGAAAAAAAATGTCAGGGGCTGGACCTGGAGGAAAAACAAGACGGGATGTATAAATGAAAACAAAGTCTAAAATTGAATAGAAAGTTATTTTATTTCCAATTTGAAAAAGGTCTTTGTATTGAAATATTCACTGATGCATACACACAACTGAGGCTTCATGTGGAGAGGCAGATTGCACGAGGAGTGTCCAAGGGTAAAACCACAACTCACCTTCAGCGCAAACCAAACAATCCTCAAGAAAAGACGGTGCAGCCTACGTTGTGTGGCCATGCATCCACGCACACGCAACAAAGTGAAGGGACCTCACCACAGGCGCCGAGCCTCCTCCCAAGGACACCCTGCTTAGGACCAGAAACTGAAAAAAACTAACAACTACAAATGACCAATTTAATAATTACCATAAAATACAACATAAAACCAGATGTAACCCAGTTGGCTGTAACAAATTCGAACAACCCAAAAGCAACTACCAAAACAATTATGAAAAGACAAAATAACCTAGAAAACCAATACAACAAATAAACAATCAAAATGTTAAAACAAAACAAAT
>JAQQAE010005596.1:0-17466 GCA_029823295.1 Pseudamia nigra | reverse complement strand
ACTCGCTTATTTTTTTGACATACTCATAAATTTATGCCGGGCCAGATTAAAACAACCACCGGGCCGGGTCCGGCCCGCGGGCCGTATGTTTGACACCCCTGCTCTACATACAGTATTTAAAGCACTCAGTGTGTCTTCATTGGTTTTTGACATTTTTATATGTCTTTATTTTCTTCATTTTGTTTACTATTTTTGTTACTTCTTATCATTAATTATCCACATGAAATGCAGATACGTACTGGTTTCATAATCTTGCATCCATGTCCACATACCTGCATGCTAATGTAATAACTTTAAAGTGTTCAAACCAATTCGCTTGAAATTTGTCATGGTTATTGACCAGTATGGAATCTCGATCCTGTTAACTTTTGGGACAGGTGACACTACTGCAGGTAACAAGAAAAGACGCGATATCTCGAAAGACTTGCAACCAGTTGCTTGAGATTTGCCACACCACTATCAGATCTCTATCCTATCAAATTTAGGAAGGGTGGGACCAAATGATGGATGAAACCAAAATAATTTTACATTTAAACAGCAAAAATGTTTCAAAAAAAATTGTTTTGTTCATTTTTGAGTGTAGGTCCAGAAGAGGGATGTGCATTACATTTACATGTTTTGTTTTTTTGGGTCTTGAGTCAAAAAAGCTTTGGAAAGGCTGCTATAATCCATCTCAGGTCAAGCATGGGCCGAATGAATTCTGAAAATGTGTTCAGACGGTTACAGCTCCTCACATGTGATCAGATCTCTCACATTAATGGTCTGAACAGGTCTAAACAGATCCCTTTTGTCTCCAATGAGTGCTGCTTGGTGCTTTGTCTGCAGGAGGCGATCCAGCTGGATGGGGAGATCCTGAATGCTCTGCTCCGCCAGGTGTCTCCTGTCGCCCACCGTCACCTCAAGAAGCACAAGCTGGAGCCCATCCTGTACATGACCGAGTGGTTCATGTGTGCCTTCTCTCGGACTCTGCCTTGGGCTTCAGTGCTGCGTGTCTGGGACATGTTTCTCTGTGAGGGTGAGGATCTGTGGACATTATTCAATGATGCATTGTCTTGACTAGCAGGGGATATGTTAGAGGTCTGAGCAAGTATATCACCACAAGTCCAGTCAACAGAACCATCAAATACTATGATGAAACTGGCTCTCATGAGGACTGTCCCAGAAAAGGAAGACCAAGAGCTACTGCAGAGGAGAAGTGCATCAGAATTACCAGCCTCAGAAACTGATAGTTTACAGCACCTCAGATAGTGTTTGATGGTTTTGGCGACTACACTCGGAGACATATTCAAAATTCTTGAGATTTTTCAGATTAACTGACCTTCATTTCTTAAAGTAATGGTGGACTGTCTTTTCTCTTTACTTAGTTGAGGGTTTCTTGAAATCATATTAATTTGTACAGTAGTTGTAGTAGCACTAATAGGGCTGTTGACTGTGTACTTCCCCCTTCCTCTGCACAAAACAACTGATGGTCTAAAACACATTAAGAAGATGAGAAATGGCAGAAATTAACTCACCTGTAAATTGAAAACCATTCCAGATGACTGCCTAATAAATCTGATCAGTTAATGCTATTAGTGTTCAAAGCTGTCATCCAAGCTAGATGTGTTTACTTTGGACAATCTGAAATATAAAACATGTTCTGGGTTGTTTCAAACTTTTTCTTTACTGTGTTCTTTCAGAGTTCTTAGGTCTTCATGTACAGTGTGGAAAACAATGAAAAATAAAGAAAAAATACTGAAGGAGAGGGTGTGTTCAAACTTTTGACAGTCAGCGTACCTGTAGACATTCTTTCAGTCAGCCACAGGAGTCTGTAGTTGTTCCAAGCAGCACTATTCAATACCTGTTGAACATAAAGGGGGGGTCATCTTTCTCTGACTGAATGTTATCTGATTTGATCCTGTTTTCAGGAGTAAAGATCCTCTTCCGTGTGGGCTTGGTTCTGTTGAAATGCACTTTGGGATCCCAAGAGAAACTGAAGAGCTGTCAAGGTCTGTATGAAACCATGGAGCTTCTCCGAGCCATACAGCCGCAGTACATGCAGGAAAGCTTCCTGGTGCGCGAGGTACGCTGCTTCTCTAATCTGTCTCATCTGTATTGTTTTGACTCAGCACATCTTGTACACTCAGAGAGCAGTGTAGGATCAAACAGTGTGTAGTGAGGACTGCAGAAAAATACTAGATTAAGCCTGTATGTACTCTATGTAGGGATGAAGAAGGTCTTTTACCTAAATGCATGTTTTTTTTATTCAGTTACTCCAACAAACAAGGTTGTAACAGTGTGTGTGCAGGTTCTCAAAATGTCTAAATTCAGTTTTATTAATATTATTCCTTAGAAGTTATTAAGGTTGCCAGGTCACCACAGATGTTTGATCTAATTTCTTCACCGATGTTTTCATTTCCTTCTGTGGTAAATTCCACATTCTTGACACCTTAAAGGAGACATATCATGAAAATTCAAGTTTCTGTGCTTTTTAACATGGGATTTTGAAGCTTAAAACCACATTTGTATCATCTTTAGGATCTAGAAACATATTACACCAGAACAAGCATGATATGTCTCCTTCAAAACTTCGACTGTGCCTGATGTTTACTTACTGTTTGGAATAGATGCTTGAGATTTGTCCATTTTGAGGGATATTTTGTTTGTTCTTGGTCCATTTGTGGATTATTTCGGTCATTTTATTGTTTCATTTGATTACATGGTTCAGTTCAATATTTTTCTGGATTATTCTGTTCATATTTTGTGCATATTTGTTTATTTTTATATAATATTTAGTTTAACTTTAATACATCTTAGCCTAACACTATACAGCGGACACAATATCTGGTGAAACTGATTCATTCGTAAAACATTTATCAGTCAGCACCAGTTAACGGGTGTCCAACATAAAACATAGACCTGAGCACAGTTCGATAAACACAGCGTGTCTGCAGGTTCTTCAGATGTCTAAAAATGTCTTAAACTAAAATTCATTAAAAAAAAGATTTTTTGTCAGATTATATTTGTCCCAGACTTTTGATCTTGTGTCTACATTTGAGATTGAAACCTAACCTGATGTGTCTTTTTTCACTTTGGATTTGTTTCTATGTATTGGAAAATCTAGTTTTGAGAATTATTTTGTTGAGTTTTTGTCACTGTTTTATGTTATTGTTGTTCATCTAGTTTATATTGTTCATCTAGTAGATTATTTTGTTCTTGTTATTTTCAGTATTTTTCTTTTCATTTTGTCAACTCTCTTTATGATTTTCTTCATTTTTATTCTTTTTTGAGCAGAAAATAGATTGTATTATTTAATTTTTCTTATTTTTATACGCCTTTTACATTTAAACAATGAAGTATATTAAAATTTTATATGTGGATTTAAGTAACAGTAAAAATATATATAGTTGTAAAAGATAGTCTAGAACACAGTCTAATAGTAGGTTTTAAGTTAAAAAGCTTTTAATTTTAGTGTCTGACATCTTTAGACCTTAGTTTTTGTTATTTTGTTAGTTTTCATGAACTAATAATTTTCCTGTTCCCATTCTCTGTCTGTGTCTCAGATTCTGGAGTTGTCTACATCTGAGAAGGACATAGAGAAGGAACACCATGCTCAGCTACGACGCTGGAAGGAGACTCACGGAGATCTGCACTGCACGTCCCCTCCCAGGATGCACGGCGCCAAAGCCGTCATGGCAGCCGAGCCTCCGAGCCACCAAGACCTGAAGGAAAGGCCGACCATCATCGTGGAGTCTCCACTGGCGACCAGCCCAGAAGAGGACAGAGCAGAGGATGGCAAGGGAAGAAAAAGGTCTAAAAAGGAGAAGCAGAAGAAAACCAACTCACCGGCAGAGGAAATACTGAATCATCATTCCAGCCCCAGTGAGCCTTCATCTCTCCTCACACAGCCAACAGGACCAGGGTCCAACGAGAGACAAGGGTCCAACGAGAGTCTGAGCAGCATGGAACACGACACCTACCTGTAGCACGGTTAAGGTAGAACACAGGCTTCATCAGTTCACACAATAAATGAGTTCATGAAGTCCAGACTAACATCACAACCATCACAATTTCCTGAAAAGGGAAGGGATACAACTTTTCCCAGATCGTTGTATCTGCTGCAGACACACCAATCTGACAGCCTATACGCAGCTAGGAAATATCAGAAAACAAGGAATTATTTTTTTGTGTATCTTTTAATGATGTTCACATACTCACAGTATAGTTTATCACACTCAAATTTGAAATAAACTGGTTGTAAAAATGCCATTGCTCAGACTGCAGAGCATCCGCTGAAGAACATGTAGTGTCGTTTTATTTGTACAAATTATTTTAACTATACTTTTAATATTGTACTTCATTACAAAAAATAGATGGAACTCAACAGCTACTGCACTTTGCATACATGTTTGAAGTTTTATCCTGAAGGAGTATGAGTATTGCGCTGTTAGCATTATAGGGCTCAATGACAAAACTGTCATAAGAGCTGGAAACCATATGTCACTAAAATTTGAAGTTGATTCCCTCAGTGGCCATTTGCCAGTACCACACTCTGGCCCGGAAAGAATTTTCCCCTTAGACTGCAGTGATAAAAGAGACCTCTGTAAAACTGGACAGGACACCTACAGCTGCATAGAATGTCAGAAATGACTCTTTATGTGATCAGATTTTATAACAATAAGATCTGAAATATTTAAAATCACCAGAATGCTAAAAAATAGGTTTTAAAATCTGTAACATTGCCTGCAGTGCACAGTATGTGGACAGACGGGAAGGCATGAGGGTTGGGGGACTAATACACCTGTGCAGTGGGTCACACAATACAGAAGTAATGTGTAAATCAAATTTTTTGTGATTCATTGCCAGTGAGCAGCTTTCCATAGGGAGTGAATAGGCACCATCTTGGATGCCTGCCTCTTGGTCTCAACATATGCTATATGTCACAACAGAGACTTTACAGTTTGCATTTGTGAAGTTATTTCACTGTAACTTTCTAAGCGGCTGCATTAAAGGCACTGGCTTGAGTAGATACACTGTGATTTATGTGCACAAACAAAACAAAGATACAGCTGCATTATCTGACAATTGAGGGTCCACCCTTGTAGCACAGTCACTTAATGCTGGAGTTTGCTGTGCTTTTAGAAACGTGAACATGAACATGTAGTACACTGTGTGAATGTTTTGGCTGCAAATCCACACGAATTCAGTGTACACTGTGCGTTCGGACATTCACATGCAATTGTATCACAGTGCACTGTACAAGTGAGATCAGGCACCCCAAACTTTTTTCAGTCAACACTGTCAGAAATACCGTGTTTTTTCACCTCTGTGGGTTTCTCTCTCTCTTTTTTCTGATTTTCTCTTCCCTTCGCATTGACACCCACTGCATCTGCTGTGTCTATCACAGCCAGGTGCACACATGCGCACACACACACACACACACAGACACACGGGCCTGTAAAATTACTACAGTTTCATATCCCTTTAACTGCCCATCTGCATGGCACTGTTTAAACTTTTAGTGAACTGTAACTTATTGGCTCCAGTATGTAATACCGTCCTGATTTCACTCACTGTTTCCTGCTGCTTGGCTGTTGCTGCACTGGTGGAGTGAGGAGAAAAGCAGAGAAAACACACAGTGATCAGATGGACATCGAACATGTTTGAAGCCCATTCCATGCGCGATTTGATGGTATGACTTTTCATGCCGCTCATTAAACAGCATGGTGCGAGGCATCATCTCTGGCTGAAATTGCAGATGCCAGGGGTGCGCACAGTTGCAAATTGGGTCTGAATTTGCACAGTGTACTTTGGCCTTTAGAATCTGCACCAGTGTCAATATTTAGTTTGAGAACCATTGTTTTTCAGAACAGCCTTGATCCTCTGGGACTGTGTCTCTGCTAAGATGTAAATTGACAATTTGGTTTGAATTTGCCTGTTTCATCCTCAGTTTTGTACGTGACTGCACACAGGATTTTTTTTTAAAATCTTTTAATGCGAGCAATCTGCAGCCTAAATACACCATATTTGTGCTTGTAGACTTATACAGTGATACTTATACTCAGTGAAAACCACACTGTGATTCTTGAATTAACAAAGTAAATCAATTCTCATGTTTATACATCTTACAATCCTTAACAGTTAAAGAGTGCAGTGCATTCAAATGTACATGTCGATTCATATGCAGTAAAGGGAAAAAAAGAAAGACGTCATAGATCATCTGTCTAAAACCCAGTCTTAGATTTGATCTGTAAATTGGTACTGGTTTTGGAACCACTTGAAACAAGATGAGCATCTTAAGGGGTTTATCCAATAATAAATAAATTTGAACATATTAAAAAGAATTAAAAAATATGTATCTGACACCTGTGAAATACTGAAACACTGTTTTTACATTGAATACTACTCAAATTATGCATTATCAATAAAGTTGTTGATTAATTTAGTAATTTAATACTAATTAATTAATCACATAATTATAGCACCTTTAGAAATCTATTAAAAAAAACAGTGTCCTCCCAGAAATATGTGACGGATTTGGATAGTTGACCTTAAATGGTGTGTAATTAATGAAAAATACAAGGAAACTGGATGTATGTTGGTATGTAAAACATTTATTTGTGAAAAGAATGACAGTACTTAGTACAATGACAGAATATTTTATATGTTCTATAAATGGTCCCTTGGGCTCATGTCAGTGTCTTTAATGCAGCCTTTTGGAAAATTACACTTGAATAAAATAACTGCAAATGTAAAGGTTATGCTCCCTTTTACAAGCTCACTAACTCCCAGCTGCTTTTTGCCTCATCTTAAAACAATCGCACAATTCTGTGCTTTGCTGTTAAGTCACTCTGACCACACTGCCAGTCATAAGTTTGGACACACATTCTTCTTCAGTGGTTTTTCCTTTATATTTATTATTGTCAACATTGTACATTAAAGATTCAGTCGACAATGTTGCAAACTAGCCAGTAGCCCATGGTTTGTTGCGGTTCGTGGTACCTGATTGGACAGACAACCTGCTAGTCAATGCAGCCTTCAGCTTAATGGGTGCACAAGCTCATGCACTTGTGGAGTTGAAAACAGTTCTATCAGTAGCTTCTACAGAGCTGGTAACTGGAGCTTATCTAACCACAGGATGACTGAGGAGAGGCAGTCTGCATTTCAGATTGCTTTAAGATCTGGTACAGGTCAGAAAAGAACAGACATACTAGCTTGACAACTGTCAGGCTGTAAGTTGTGTTGACCGGCAGGTCGCCTGTTTAATCATTTATATCACTCCACCATGAACGATTGGCTACTAACTAGGTTGCCAACATTGTCGCCTGCACTTTTAATACTGAAGACATCCATACTATGAAAGAACACATTGGATTTTGTAGTAAACAAAAAGAATATGTTTTATATTAAAATTCTCCAATGTAGTTCCCACCCTTCTTCTGCAGCAGAGGTGGTTCTTTGCCTTCCTTTCCTGGGACAGTCGTCGTGAGAGACTGTTTCATCATAGTGTTCGATGGTTTTAACAACTGCACTTTAGGACTCATTCAGAGTTCTTAGGATTTAAATTTTTGGTGGGTTAGACATCTTTTAATAGTTCATCCACCCACTTTTTTCCACAAATTTAAATCTTTGCAAAAGTGGATTTTCCTCACTCACCTACGTGACAAATACAGGTCAAGACTGCCTGACAGCCTCCATTAAAGGACAGATGAGTTATATGTTTGTACATAGCATGCATAGGTTATCACTCATTTTTGTTTGTATATTTGTGTTTAAAATTGAATATCTTGTATGTGTGATTATCATTGACAGTGTTGATATTGACATTGGTATCAGTTGATAAGGTATGTTCATAAATGACAGTGGCACGACCCTCTCCTCAAATAAAAACATGAATATATGAACCTGTGCATTATTTCAATAGCTTAATGTTGAATGCACAATAGCAATGTACGTTTATAGATGACATGAGGCCCAGTTTAATATGAAACACAATTTTATGCATTATATATGGTCAGGGGTTCCCGCTTCATCTCTCCATCAGTTTGGGGGTCCTTGGCCTGCAAAATGTTGAAGACCTCTGGTCTAAAACACATTAAGAAGATGGCACAAACTATATCTCACCTGTGATTTGAAAAGCATTCCATGTGATGAGCTGATGAATCTGATGAGAGAAGGCAAAGCAAAGAGTGTCGACTTTGGACAGTCTGAAATATGAAATTTTTTCTGGGTTGCTGAACACTTTGTTATAATACATAATTCCACATGAGTCATTTCACAGCTTGGATGTCTTCAGTATTAAGGTACGATGTTGACAATAATAAAATAAAGAAAAACACTGAAGGGGACAATGTGTCCAGACTTTTGACTGGTCATCTGTCTTACTACTGCACTAGCTTGTAATCTTTTCACCTTTAGTGGTCACTGTGCTGACAGTGCAGCGATTTGGATCCACCCTCAGTCACTTCCTCCACTTCAGTCCTGACTGTTGTGGCTCAGTCTGCTGTTGCTTCTGTTGAACACTAGGGGGCGCCCTGACATTAACGCTCAGCCTCAGCAGTGACTCGCAAAAAGTGACTGGAGCCGTTTGATGCCAAGTTTCCCACGTTTACAGTCTGTGGTCAGAATCCAAAAGGTGACACTGAGTCATTTTATTCTATTGCCCATTAATTTTTGTTTGAGTTTATCAATTTTGTTGATTATTCTGTCATTTCTTCCCTCATTTTGGTTCAGTCTGAGGATATTTTGGTCATTTTATTTCTTTTATTCATTTGACTTCATTTTATGGACATTTTTATTCATATTATTGATTATGTAGTTTATTGTTTTCTCATTTTTTCATAATGTTGTTGTGTTTGCTCTTATTTTATTCATTTGTATGCATCTTTTACATTTAAATATCACAACATGTTAAAATTCTATAATATGTGGGTTTGATTTGGGTCCCAAGAGGCTCCACTTTTCTTTGTTAGGTCTTAAGCAAAAAAAAATGCTTGGGGAAACATTTATGTAATTAAAGCAAATAGTGGTTATAAGACATTTTTGCCACTTAGCCAAAGAATTGTACTGCATATTAATCTGTAATATGTTTAATCAAATTGTTATGAAGTATTTGATGTGGGTGTGC
The DNA here is from genome assembly GCA_029823295.1 of Pseudamia nigra. Classification (NCBI taxonomy): domain Eukaryota; kingdom Metazoa; phylum Chordata; class Actinopteri; order Kurtiformes; family Apogonidae; genus Pseudamia; species Pseudamia nigra. The sequence goes on along the minus strand of JAQQAE010005596.1, from coordinate 8,360 downwards.
AAATGAAATGTGGTAAAATGCCATTTTGAAGAACACTAAGGCTGTGTTTGTACAATCATGCTCAAAGGTTTATGGATCCCTGGAACAACACACTTTAATTTTTTTAATTCTGTGAAAATTATGTTTCTACTCTTTACTCTTGGTCAGGATTTTCCATCTCTACTACAGTAAAAGAAAATTTTACAAAATTTGTGCTAAAATCATCCAACAATGGGCGTCTAGTCTTTACATGCATGATGTAAAAGTCATTTATACAAACGTGCACCATGAAGGTCTTTAAGAAACTTACATTTGAACCTACGGTAATATCTACATTTATGAGAGTTAAATCTATAGCTGCAACTAATGTTTGTCTTTTGCGTTACTTTGGACTTGCTCTTATCTGTTGGAAAATACAGGTGTTTTTTCATATTTGGTCAATTTGTGGATTATTTTAATCAGTTTTGCTAATTTTGTTGATTATTTTGTTAGGTCTTTGTTAATTATTTTTTTGTTTTTGCTAATTACTGTGTGCATTATTGTTTATTTTGTTAATTAATTTGTACAGACTTATTTTGTAATTTTTCCAATTTTTGTTCACTCTGTTCATTTTTATTTTCTCTATTATTTTGTCCTTTTTAAAATTTGTGTTCATTTTGTTGAGTTATTGCTTGTTTTGAACCGATTTAGTTAATCTTGATTGAATATTTGAACTGTTCAGTCTGAATTTTACTTGGTTTTATCATCAGTTATATGTGGATTCATTTCTGAACCATTTAACAGATTTTTTTTTTGCTCACAATTTGTGATTTAGCTGTCATTTTTGTCAGATTCCTTGATGAATTTGTTCATGTTTTGTTATTTTTTGTACATCCTTGATTATGTTATTGTATTAAGTTGCTAATTCATTTTTCTTATTCTAAGTGTGAAATACATAAAAGGTTGTATGTAGACGGAGATGTTCTTGTTTAAACTTGATTCAAAATGATCTAAAACTAGAATGGTGTCATACGTGTGGACCCCATGCCTTCTCAGGGACAGAAGAGGTGACATTCGGGACATAAACCTTTGACCAGTATGTGTAGGTGTTTAACCTGACATGGAGTAAATGAAGCTTCAAAACAGTGACTTATGCAATCAATGTCTTAAAGTCTCCTGGAAAATGGTTGTGGGTCTGTGTTGATTTTACACTGTGGAGATTTTTTACATACATATGCTACGGGTTAATTTTTATCTGTTAGGAAGCACTTTTTACCAGCTGTGACGTTTTTAAAAAGGGGTATAATGAATGTTCTAATGTTTTTATTTAAATGGTTTGGTGGGTCAGGTGGGGTTTCCATCGGTGAATCTATCGGGGCTGGACGAAATGACCTCAAATGTTCATATCATGACTAAAATGTTCAATCGATATCAATGATTATCAGAGTAAATGTCAAATCATTATTAATTAAAAGGAGACATGATGGTGAATAAGGTTTCAAGTGTGTTCCTTTTTTAAAATAGGCTTTAAAATGTAATGTTAAATATCAAAAGTCTCAGTTAAAGGAGAAAAACACGCTCCTTTTCAAATAATTGGATATGAACCAGGCCATTTGGTTTCGGACGTCCCAGGATTTGATATGGGTTTGAATATCAGAGTCCGTGTCCGTGAACATTATTGTCCGCTCAGCTCCTGTGTCAGGCTGAAGACTTGTCGGAGTTTTATCTTCATAATGATTTTGTAGAGGTGTTAGTGAATCTGAGCCACTAAAACTTTTATCTCACTGAGGAGGTGAAGTCACATGATTTGTAAAGCTGCGATTGGATGAAATGGGAGGGAATGAACGATTTCCACTGAATAATTAATCACACGTTAAATGTAGCTCAGAAATGTTTGAAATCTTTAATGTTTTCTGTTGAGTCCCTGAGGTTTGAAGATGACCTCAGTTCAGTTTTTAGTTTGTTACAAATGCAGATGTTTTTCTGTTAAAGTCTTCATTTATAGAATCTGAACAAAAACATTATGAAAGGAATTAATGAAAACAGTGATTTATTCAACTGTTTATTTTAGATCAGTAAGAATAAAGACATTACATTCTTGTTCAGTTTGAATCATTATAATTAGAGTAAAACAAAAGCTCTAAATCTAAGTAAAATGTAAATAAAACCAGAATACAATGATTTGCAGATCTCATAAACACATATTTTATTTCCAGTACCATGTAAATAACATATCAGATGATGAAACTAACACATTTTACCATTTCATGGAAAATATTACCTCATTTTGAATTTGATGGCAGCAACACATCTCAGAAGAGTTGGCACAAGGGCAACATGGGGCTGGAAAAGTCATTGGCAGACAGGGGTGTCTCATCCAGGGTAGACCCTGGATGTTCATTGCAGGGCTTCCTTTATTGTTGTAATTAAGTACATTCAAGGCTCAAGGTAAAAAAAGGAACTTGCATGAAATTAAAGTAAAGATATAAAGATACTAATAAATTAGGCAAAATACATTACTCGCATTAACATAATGCCAACATATGCCGTAAACATTTCAAGTAATTGGACAGATTGACTTGTTAAGATCAGATTTCAGATCAGCATTTAGTGTGGATGACATTCAAAAACAGGAGAACTATTTTTATTGCTTTCAGTTGTTCAAATTTCATTTAAAATCATTTATTTTCACTGATAGTCTTTGTCTGAGTCTTAGTTTTCACTAACTGTGAACATTCATCCTCTTAGTTTTTTCTCCATTTTCTCTCATGCTTCAGAAACTCTTCAGCGTCTTAAAGTTCTCCTCACTATTCCTAACAGTTTGTCACCTTAAGGGCTACGGTCCTTCGTGAATAACTTTTGTTTTTACTTGGATCTACTTTAAGTGGAAATTCAGAAACCACACCCCTGGTTTTCAGAATGTCTTCACCAGGAGCTCCTCTTTGGTAACCTGTATACGTCCAGGAGTATGTGGACAGCATGGGATGAAGGATGTCCGTGGTACTTTGAGATGAAATTTAAAATAGATTTTAGGGGCATATGAGGCATGAGTTTAACAGGGTTACAATATGTGTCCTTTTAAGCCTGAAGGTGGATTTTTAGCACTGTGTGAGAGTTGAAAAACCAATTCCTGTATCCCTAAAGTTTCTTTATGCAAAGTGTCAGTTCTACATAAAACATTCTAAGAAAACTCTTAGAACCGTGGACATGGTTTGTGGATTTCCCCTTAAAGTTAAGAATAAATCCTAGCAAAGACAAAAGCTCTTTGTAAAGTTCCACTTAAAATTAACCTTTAACAGTTCCTAAGTTGAATGGAGACAATGCTGAAGAGAAACCGGAGACTAGCAGGGTGAATTATTACAGTTAATGGAAACTCAGACTGAAAACTAAATTAAAAACCACAGCGAACGTAAACCATAATATTAATGGCATCAACTTTACTTTTATTTTCACCCAGGGTTGAAATGTCTTTGCCTAAAATGAACCTTTTAACTGGATGATGCAACTATGACTATGGTGCAAAAAGATGGAAACTACGAAAATGCAAAACTGATGTAAAGATGCAAAAAGATGAAAATTATGTAATATAGACCCTATCCCTTATGGCTACAGATAAATAAAAGATGTTCATCATAATGTATCATCATAAGGATGTCACAATAACAAAAATGATTGCTTCATCTCCCAGGTCGTCATCATGATACTGATATTTACCACGACACAACATTATATTGTGATAACTGTAGCTGCTGATGTTTCTGATGGAATTTGTCTTATTCCAGTGTGATTAGTGTGATTCTTTTGGTTGTCCCAGCCTTGATCTGGCCCACGCTGGAGGAAATTACCACCTGCTTTTATATTCAGTCAATGTGTGTGTTGTATTTGATGGGTGTCATAGAAACATGGGGTGAAGTTTCCATGTGAAAGCTCACTACGTTAGAAGATCCTTCGGACGAGATAACCTGGTGATGCTAATGGCTCATCCCAACTATTTTATGTGTACAACCCCAGTTCCCAGAAAGTTCATGCCGAAAAAAGTAATCACAGCATAAAACGATATTCTTCAAAGGATGGAGCAGGATATGGATATACTGTATACACTGCGGTGTAGAATAGAATGAAAAGATTCAGTGGAGCTGGATGCATCACAACTCATCATGCTCAGAGTTTAAACTGAACACCGTCGCGTCTGTGAGCCTTGGACGAGACAAAATGATTTCTGTGACGGATCTCTCATTCAGTCATCACTGACAGATGTGGAGAGACTCAGAATCACTGTGGAAAGTCTGTTTCCGGCGCCAACATCCACAGCTACTTCTGTAGCAGTTTCGTCTTTGGTCTGGAGCACTCGTTGTGAACAGTTCTGTTCTGAACAGTTCTCGTTCTGTAACCAGGGATGAGCAGTGGCTATCCTCGGGTCTATTGGGGCCCGAGGCAAAAATTTAAAAGGAGAACCCATACATCCAGTTTTCATCTCCATTATGTTGTAAATAACACAATAAAACTGCTGGTTTTACAGTTTGTCAGCCCTCTGGGGCCCCAAGCAGTTGCCTGGTTTGCCTGGAGACACGCAGAGCCTCTGGAGATGAGTATTACATTCACTCCTTTACATGTACTCGAGCTGTTTTTCCCATAAGTATTTTACAGAATACTTTTAACTCTTACTCAGGTACATTTGGCTACAGCTCAATGAGTAGGAGTAAAAAAGTTTGGAATTTAACTATAGTTGGAAAAAGTTGGAATAAAACAATATGGACAATAAACAGAAATGTAAAAAAATAATAAACATCACAAGAATAAACAACAAAAAAGTAAAACAGCTAAATTAATGGTTTGCTGGTTTTTTACCGGTAGTTTTGGCTCTAAATGATTCATTTCTTTGCCTGTTTGGGTTATTTTTTGTGTACTTTGTGCATTTCTTTTTACATTTTTGTTAATTTTGTTTAAACATTATATATTAATTATTTATTTATTTATTAATCACACACGTTACTCCCCACCAGCACACGTCCACGACCCACACCGGATTCCGAGAACCACGTGGTGATAGTGGTCAGTGCTGATACATCTCACTGGACACAGGGAACATTAAGGCGCTGTCGAAACGCTGAGCTGTCGCTGTGGACGTTACAACCTCACACAGATTTTTCCACAGCAATCCTGAGTGTCTCCAGGTCTGTCAGTGATACATGAATGGCACATCCCCAATAGAAATTGTTTAGTCTCATCCAGTGCTCAGAGATGCACCGATGTCCAGTTAAAGCTGTGTTGTGAGCCGCCATAATGAATCTATTAATTCTATTCTGCACCAAAGTGTGTGAAAAATCAACATTTTGCTCCCGCGGGACTAAAACTCTCCTCAGATGGCGCTTTTGTACCTAATCCTGTTGAAAAGTTAAATGATTTTTAACTCCTTTTCAGCCTAAAATTGCTCCTGGCTGATGTTTTTTGGAACATGTTGTGGATGTAAAAATTGGGGCGTGGTTGTAGATTTTTATATAAACCAAGCTGGCCAAACGAAACATGAAATACACTGTTTGTTCATACTGTCGAAGTTGCCTGAACTTTGCTGGAACGGGGGTTGTAAAGAGGAAAACAATGACGTACATTATTTTCTCTCCGATCCTTTTGATTATTAGATTCAGGATCCAATTCTTTCTTGTACAAGCTGCTTTTGTAATTTACATTTAAATCAATAAAGTTTGATACTATAACCTTTAACAGATTTTTGATCATTTTTTGTCCCATTTTTGCCTTAAAAACACTATTCATGTATACAATGAACTTTATGTACACAGTGCATTCTGTTTGGATCAGTCCTTTTTCTGGCTGGAGCATCTTATTCTGGTTTTATGATGGTTTGTATATAATACCAGTCAAAAGTTTGGACACAACTTCTCTTTCATTGTGTTTATTATTTTCAACACTGTGCATTAATAATGAAGACATCCAAAATGAAAGAACACATATGGAATTATGTAGTAAACCAAAAGAATGTTAAGCAACCCAGAACATGGTCAATACTCAGAGATGGGTAGTACTGTGCTCCTTTATATGTACTTGAGTATATTTTTCAGCCAAATGTGCGTCTGAGAGTAGGTGTTTCACAGAATACTTATTATGATTATGGTACTGTACTTGGTTACATTTGGCCACAGCTCAATGAGTATGAGTAAAAAAAAAAGCTTGAAATGAACAAAAGAGAAATTCAGTTAAATTTTAAAAATAAGAGAAATAATCATGAAAATTTAAAAAAAATGAATAAACCAAGTGTCAAAATGGTCAGAATGCTACAAAAATGAGCAAAATAGTCAGGTAAATTATAAAATGTAAAACAATACTGACCTCAAATGAACAAAATATTCAACAAATTAAGGCAAAATGAAGAAAGTAAGCTAAATAGCAAAATTAAACACCGTAGTCAAGAGACTGAGTAAAATAAGTTAAACCAAACAAAATAAACAACAAAAACAAAGTAAGTAACAAAATGAGTCAATGTGAACAAATAAAGCAATAACAGTGGTAAAAAAAAAAAAAAAAACAATAATGTAACCTAGAAAATGCACAAAATAAGCAGTTAAAAACTGGAAAATCACCAATAAAATTAATGAAATAATTATTAAAATATTAAGTAATTATTATAAAATATACATGGAAAACTGAAATGAATCTCTGCATCTAAACTGTAGTGGAAGACTGACATTCATTGCATTTTAGCATTATATTTTTAAAATTATTTTTAATAATAATGGATTGGATTTGTATAGCACTTTTGAAGTATGGTTCACAAAGCACTGACACTGAATCTGTTATTCATTGACTGCACATTCACTCATTCACAGATTTGTGGTATATATTCTGCATAAATAGTGATTTACTCAAACTTCAAATTAAATATTCTAATATTTTGAGATTTTTTTCTGTCGTTCTTTTCTTCAGAGGCAAAAGGAAAAAGTCACATGGTGCCAGATCAGGTGATTAGGAAGCCTGATCAAGCACTGTGATGTGTTTTAAGGCCAGAAACTACTTTAATGACAGCACAGTGTGAACTGGAATGTTGTCTTGATGAAAAATAAAACAATTTTTCTACATTTGTGGTCTTTCATTCATTTTAAATGATTTGTTCAATGTATTGAATGCATTCAAGGCGTCTGGAACGTTCATCAACTTGGACATCCTCTCTGCCTTCACTAAATCTTTTGTTCCATTCAAACGTGTACATGACAGTGTTCCACATACACCTCAGTTAATGGACGAAAAGATTCACCTGCTGTTTTGTTCAATTTCCACAAAAATTTCAAGATAATGCGTTGAACAACTTTCAATCTAATCATTTTCCGACGCCTTAGTGAAAACATGCCCTTCAATCAGTCTCCAGCAGTGAACTAACGACGTCACTTATTGGAAACTTACAGCAGTTGTGTGTGAATAATTAACCTTCAATACCTTCTTGTACTTATTACCCCAGGTGACCTGTGGCTCTGTAGCCCCTCCTCTGTGGCTCCTGTGCTTTTGTCTATTGTTGGACGTAAGATGTTATAATAAATGAACAAAACAAAATGAGCACAAAGTAAAAAAGAAAAAAAGAATTAACTAAATAATGAACACATGCAAATAATCTGGAAAGTGAACAAAATAATCAAGGAAATGAACAAGAATAACAATGAAATACATAAAATGAACAAAAATGAAGAAAAACTAAGCAAAATTCTGAAGTAAATGACAAATCTCACGCCATTGAAACAAGCCTGGGTAAAATAATTGGGAAAATTAATTAAAAATCAAATTATTGATTTTAAAATAACTAAATATTCAAGAAAATGAACAAAAATAATGGGCAAAAATAATTTTCAAAAACATAAAAATAAATAAAGTAATTTTTATTAAAGTGAACACAAAAAAACACTATATATTAGAAAAAAGAACAAAAATAATCAATAAATTGAATAAAAATCATTGAGGAAATCAACAAAATGAGCAAAATAATAAAGTGCAATAAAGGATAAAATTAATAAAATTATCATATTTCTTGTAGTACATAAAGAGTTTGAATATTTTAATGGCTCTAGATATTTTTTATTTAATTTCTGTCCAAAACTATCTCTTTAGATTATAAAGAAGAATTTATGCCACACTAAATATGGGTTTTATATGTTTATCCTGTGCACATATTTATTACATTTATTATTTGCCATCCTATGGTCAGAAATGTGAAGCCAGATATGACTTTTGCAGATTCTGTTTTGGACACATCCAACATAAAACAAAACCAAGCCGACGTGATTGGATAGAGAAAGAGGCCACACAGACTGGGTTGAACAAGCTGGGATTCAATGGAGCCTATGTTATCACTCAGCACCTCCACACCCACTCACACCCCACCCCACCCCACCCCACCCAGC
>JAQQAE010005595.1:0-17466 GCA_029823295.1 Pseudamia nigra | reverse complement strand
CCCCCCGGATCCAACAGCAAGGTCTAATTGTACTGATATTTACAGCTCCTGATTTCTAATCAATGAATTAAACCACACATCCTACACACCTCTGTAATCATCAGAATCTCAGCTAAAAACATATCTAAACCAATGTCAGATCAACAAACCACAACCGACACCACAAGCCATTATGTACAAAGAGTCCAAAAATACAACTCCGCCGAATGTTTGCTTTTTCTTATACTGTGTTTCATAAACCAAACGTAAATCAATGTTGTAACAGGCTCAATAAAAGCACGCGTCGAGCTGAATCCAGCGATATATAATTTATGTGTATAACTTTCAAATCCGCACAGCAAATGGAGAAAAAAAAATACATAAAAATCACAGCAACATCACCCAGCGATGATAAAAAAAAAGTTCATCTTACCACTGATGTTTCTCATGTAAAGTTGCTCCAATGTAAATAAAACTCAATTTTATGTTAAATACATTTGATATCATTCGACTATAGACTGTATATATTCGCGTTTGACCACTTGATGTTACGGACCATTCGGACCCATAATGGCGGACATAAACAAACTGAAATTCTGACTCAGGAGGTGTTCCAGTTGAAAACAGAAGCTTGGAAATTCTGACTTTGGAATATAACGGCAATGCATCACATTTACCGTACTCCCTTTGAAAGGAAGTCTAATACTGTAAGTGAATTTTGACCTTACACTTCCTCTGCATCTAACCCTGACCCTTAAGCCTATGAGGGAAGGTCAAAAAACACATAAAACTCAATACATATTTGTGGATTACACAGTCTGATTCTTCACCAATGCATGACAACTGTTATTGTCCTCTGTTCTTCAGAATTGTGTTTTGGACTTGGTCACCCTCAAGGAAAATGTAAAGAATATGAATATTGTGATCAAAATGTTAATATCAGTCATTTGTCTGTAAATTGCCTTTGCCGCTGATGCTTCTGTCATAACTGGTGAGGTGCACTGGTGAAGGATCAGACTAGCTAGTCCACAAATGAAAACAGCTCAAGATCCAAAATATATATTGGGTTCGATGAACATTTTGACTATCACTTGTAGCTTAGTGTTAGGTTTGAAAGAAGAGAATAGCAGAGGGAGAAACACAGAAATTAAATGATGTTTCTTTTTGACACTCGAAAGGATTATATTTGTACTTGTATGTTGTAAGTGAACTAGGGCATCCGCAAGGTTGTGTAAGTGTCCGTAATAAGTGATGATGTTCTCATACATGAGAAAGAGTCAATCATCTCAATGAAGGTTGTTCTCAGAAATATTTATTGGTGAAATAAGACATAAAATAGACACACACACACACACTCTGGCCGCTCTCTGACACACACATACTGCTACTATGTCAATGACTTTGACCGTACATACACTGAGCCTCTCAGAGCAAAGACACATAATTGTCCAGACCTTCTGCTAGAAAACACTTGCTCTTTGCTTGTCTGAAAGTCCACTGAATAATCGTAACCTCCTTGGTTCACGAAAGACGCACATGAGCAAGTCATATGATGTCACCGGGGTCAGAGGGCAGGATTGCGATGCCTACACATCCAGGCGGCTTGCAGCCTCGGAACAAACCCCGACTTTATGTGCTTTGACCTACTGGTCCAGTTACAGAAAAGTATAGAGAAACAAAGAACTTGAAGCCAGAAACATACAATAGATTTTCTTTCAGAATGTGGGAATGTTGCTGAATAAAATAAAACACTTAATTATCGTTGCAATGAAGTAAATGCGGCATCTTTTATTTGCTGGCAAGTATTTATTAGTGAGAGTAAAAATGACTAAGAAACCTGTTTCTCCACTGCCACTGATGCACAGAAATAAAATATTCAAAAATTGTCAGATAGAAACAGCAATCAAATGATCCAACAGGGAACAGAGGGGGAAATAAGCGAGTGTCAAACAAAGAAAAGAGAGAGCAATGCCCTTATACTGAAAGAATGAAACAAGGTAAATATTCCAATAGTGCACACTGAGACAGATAAGACGTGGAGATATTGGAGGAGGGTGTGTCTGCTCTCTCCTCACACAAAGTGCCATTGTCCTCTGAGCTGTGCACACGTCAACAATAGGTTTGAGTGACAGACAGCTCCCAAAAAACCTCAGGGTCCGCAATGGTGCCTTTGTTTCCTCTGCTCACATTGTGGTGGACAAAGAGTGCGCTGCAACTGGCAGTGTGGGGGGAGGCGACGTTGAAAGTGTAGTTTTACAAGCAGCTACTTCACACACAGGAAGTTGGAAAGCAAGAAAATTAAACAGCAAAAAATAAATAAACAGATTACTATGACTGACAATGAATGAAATGGGTGCATGTATGGGCAAAATTTGAAACTTTGAGCTCATCTATTTAAATTCCAGGCAAGGATAGGCTACTTTGGTGTTTTCTTTTATCTGATTGGGTCGCTTTAACCTGTTGCATGCTTGCTTTGCTTTTTAAACATGGCTATTAGTGTCATAAACTTGACTCGTTAAAGGGCCGTTTTTTCATTGCATTATTGAACAAGAATGAATTTGCCAATTGCTTTAGAAGAAAAACAGTACATGTGTGTGCTTTTTGACACAAATGTACTGGGTCTGTGAGGGTAACAGCAATGATGTGTGGTATTTGACATTTATGTCCATTATTAGAACATGAAACTGACCTAATCACCCAGGATAACTGAAAATAATACACTTCAAAATAAGATTGGCCTGTTTCAGGAATCTGCATTACAGTGCCAAATATGGCAAGAAATTTGTTTTGATTTGTAAAAAAAAAAAAAAAAAAAAAGACACTCAAAGTTGGGAGAGCTGAAAGCATGTGCAGCTCTCTCCTCTTGGTCCAAGTGAAAACATTAAAGTCACCACTTGACTTCACAAGCTTCAGTTATTTTGACTAAAACGGCAGAGTCACATGTGACAGAATCGGATCAGTGATCGGTAAATACAGCTGAGCCTGTCACTTTTAAGACTACTTTCCTGCCTGAAAACACCAGCTTTCAGAGAGTACGGACACATTTCTATCTTGCTCATCCCAGTTTTCCACACTTGCTGTGTCTTATCTGTGTGTTTGCTTCATTCCCTGTCAGAGTCTCTCCCTAAACCCAAAAGCAACATGGAATTGACGAGCTGGACCTCAATGCAATTGACACGCTGTTCGGACAGAAAGACGGGTCGAGGGGAACCTCAGGGCACAGTGGTTGCTGGACATGTGAGGATCCGTGGACACATGGGGGCTCGTGTTTTTTAGACGCTGCCCACTCAGGATGTGATGGACATTTATCTATTCAGAACCATAATAACAGGATTTCTGCTGATTGGGTTGGGTGTTTTCCTGGTGTATCAATTAAGAAGACAGTGAGAGCTGTTCACAGCCCAGCAAAGGTTTGTCTCAAAATCAAGCAGTTGGGAAGAGAACTGGCAGCACAACATGGACGATTCCTGAGTTAAATCAAAGAGTGGGTTACAACACAGAAGTGCTGGGGTCTCTTCATAGGTGGTCTTTGAGGTCTGGTACCAAAAAATATACAATTGGAGTAACTGAGGAGATTCAATTATTTCCTGCCTCTGAAAGTGTGACTGTCTTATCTTTTGTTTTTGTTTTTCGGCTCCCTTCGCCGTCCTTGAGAGGCCTGAGCGCTACAACCCCCCCTTGGAGGAGACACTGTTTAGAGAATGAAGCTCTGCTTTCACCCTTTCCCCACTTATTACTTCACACTCTGATTTGGAGGTTTAGTGGACTCTATGAGCCTGTGTCAACATGGCAATGGCCATGGGACTCTTAACATCTGGACATATGAGGGGAGAGAGAGCGCTGACTCCCTTATCGGGACTGATATCACATATGCATCCATGTTGTCATATCTCACATCACAACACGAACCGGGTGCTCTCTGGAACTTTGCTTTGTTAATGTGTGTGTAACTTGTGTGCTAATCGTGCTATGAGTTTTTTCTATGTGATCATAATTATGCTCCCAAAATAGCCTAATTCTGGGAACTGTGCTTTTTTACTTGTCTTACCCATTGTATCCCGCTCCCCCTCTCACCCACCTGCACAGAGCTGCAGCAGCTCCCTCCCCCTTAGTGGGAGAAAATGTAATTGCCCCTTGGGGACAAATAAAGTGCTATTGATTATTGATTGATTGATAGTCAAATTCTGGATTTAAAGGTACATTTTCTACAGGAACCACAGAAGTGTGACGAATTCTAACTAATATCATTAGAATTACACTTATGCTTTTTTCATGACAAAAAAAAACACTCAGGCACTGCTTTGATACTAAAATCTATCTCTTTACAGAAAAAATACCACATATCTGCTCTGTACTTAATTCAAACATTTTTGGTAAAAAAAAATAAATACAGTATTTCCATTTTCAGAAACATTTATTCTAAAGACAGACTCTGCCTACAGACAGTGTTTCTCTCCACCATGGAAAAAGGAAAATAATACTGTAAAACACCACAAATTTCAAACTGGAAATGACTATTAGAAAACTGATTACTATTCATACTGCTTTAAACATGATGTCTGACAGCACGCAGCCTCTAGGGTAAATACTCCATTTAGTAAGATCTAATTTGTAATTTTGCTATTATGTACTAACTGTAGGATTTCTTGTAATGTCACCTTGATTACGCATGAATTGCTCAAAGTCATGCTTTGTAGACCTTACATTATGCAAGTCCGGAACGCCCCTGAGTATAGTCATCCTGAGAGCAGGGTGTCAGGTCTGTGAGGGAACAAATTTGTAACAACCATCTGTCAAAGGGTGTGAATATTTTTTCACATAGTGTAGGAGTGAACCACATCCCGAACAGCCTCTCACCCACAGTGACATTACGTGCATGAGTGAAAAGGTGCATGTGTTTGTATGTGGGGGACAACTTGGTTACTCTAGAGCCAGTCTTTGATAGCAGTCACTAAAGCATGACACAGCTGGCATACGAAATCCCAGTCCCCACCTCCCTACTATCTTCGTCTCCTCTGGCTCCCTCAGCTCCCTGATCCCGCGTACCACGCCTGGGCAAATTCCCCTGTCAGATGTGGCCCAGCCGAGTGTGGCAGAGCTTGCCTGGTTTAACGCAGCAGGGACCGGCGGAGACTATTGTGTGTGATCTTGCAGCGCAGCAGGTAGCCGGCAGAAGCCGCATGGCGGGAGCCTTTGAAGAGAAGCTGGCTGGGGCCAAGTTTATGGGGATAGTTGTGGTTTACAGAGGAGAAAAGAAGGAGAAAGGAGGGGTTAAGGGGGCTCCCAAAGCAGCAGTTTAATAAAGATATTTAATACCTCAGAGAGGCCCTACTTTGACTCTTTGAAGGAACATGGGGATGGAAAAGGGGAGCAGACAGCTGATTGTACTCCCCTAATCAAGAAGAGAGGGGAGGTGGAGGACGAGGGAGATGAGAGATGCAGAGTGAGCAGAACAGAGAGGTGGATAGTTGATGGTAGAGTACAGTACAGCCTGTCCACATGCAGACAGGGAACCAGGTTATTTTGAGAAAATAGCTTCACTTACATGCGCTGAGGTACTATAAATCTAAACACAGGAGCAGCAGGTGATTAATGAGATTGCCTTCTTTTGGAATGCTGTCCTGTTTTTGTTCTTTCTACAGTGTGTCTGCATTTCATGTTCAGCTGAGTAAGAAGGTGACATTGCATTAGCTTCACTTTGACTTTGGATGGAGTCGCTACGATGTGTAGAAAGTGGAAATGCATGTTCTTGTACAGACAAGAACTCCACAAGGCTTCTTCAGTCCCTAGTCCTGATCACTGAAGTCTTTCATTTTCATTTCATTTAGTGTCAGATGACAAACAGACAAAAAACTAAAACAAACTGTGAAAAAATGATTCTTAAATAGTTTTGCTAACTAAAGCAATGTAACACAAATAAAAATTAAACAGAATAAGTTAATTCAGCTCTGTTCTACCAAATAAAACAGGGATGACACAATCATAATTTATCAAATCTGGGACCTTTCCATCTTTCCTAACTTCTTTAAATCAAGCCATTTCTTATAATATCTTCAAAATCAAAACCAAAATTATGTAGGTGTCATTAGTCTGATCCATTCCTTGAAACAAAAACAAAAGTACTCATGCACTGCTCAAAAGGAACTGGAACAAAAATCGAACTACAGTAAAAGGTGACTCAAAGGAAAAGAAAAAAAAATTCCAGGGCCTCATGTTCACACACTTTGCAGTAAATTCTCAAAATGTCTTATCGTATTCGATCAGCTTCATTCCATTGATTAAATTTCATTCTGATATGGTCCTGTACCATTCCCAGGAGAGGTGTATACGCAAATATGGCACACCAACGCAGAGTGAAGACCACCGTGCCGCCTGAAAGAGCCTTGTTGTCTGGTGTAGTGGCCGTGGGCAGAATGTTCAATCCGTGACCAAGCCTGATATGCAGTCTCGGACAGGAGCAGGGCATTGTGCCCCCAGCGCCAGCACTCCTCCATATTCATAGTACCAGGGTGGAATCTAATAAACGTAGGCTTAGGGGAATCAATTGTCTCACATGGGAAAAGCAGCTAATTGTCCAGCGTCACAGACAATGTCTCTGCTATGAGAGCGTGGAACCGGGCTCTCGTGAATCTATGTGATATGTTAACTGTAGAGGATGTAAAGAACGCAGATGAGGGTGGATATATCCGTGTGAACGGCTGCATGCTATGTGTGTAGGCTGAGCACTGCCTAAGGCCTTACATTTCTACGTCTTCAAATATTTCTGCTCTCACATTTCCCTCTGACACGTTTTTGTAAAATCAGTCACAGTTACCGGTATATTTCGAGAGATGGGGACTAACAAAAACAAATAGCTGCTGTATTTCAGGATTTTTGGGTAACTGCACTTGGACAATGGCGTCTTACTTTTTCATCCATACTGTGCTCAGTATGAATGTATTTGAACAGGAGTACTGACGTTTTTGTATTGTGGCATGTCTTTGCAACATTCAAACCTATTACATTCTGCATGAAATGGACATAACGCATGAAAAAGATACATGTTCATACTTGACAGCCAGGGTGATTTAAAAGTCCTGATACAGGGGTTTGCAACCTGGGGCTCCGGGGTAAACGTAGGCCCCTCTCCTGTAGCTTTGTCCTGTAATGGAAGTAACACGTTATAGTGAGTCAAAATGAGCAAAATAAGCAGTAAATCAGTTTCAAGAAGATTAAATGAATCCAATAATGACCAAAAATGAAGAAATTAGAAGAAATCAGAAAATTCTCCCCAAAATAAGACAAATAATAAAGAAAATAAACCAAATTAAAGAATCTAATATCTAAGAATAACAAAATGCTGATACAATTAACAATTAACTCAGTCAATGAACAATATCAAGAAATTGAATAAAAATGACATTAAGAAAATGATTAAGCTTAAGGCAAAACAGAGACAAATAATCCAGAATCTGAACAAAATAATGAGGAAAAATGACAAAGAATGCACAAAAATGACTAAAAAAATAAATGAACTCAATAAACAATGAACATACTTGAGCAAAATTATCAGCAAAATGAAAAACAAAAAAACAAAATCGTCAAGTACAGTACATGAACAAAAACAACACAATGAAGGAAACATAACCAAAAGAAGTCACACAAAACTGAACCAGTTTTTTTTATGTTAAAAAATAATCAGAGAAATTAGCAAAATGTTAAAAAAATGAATAAAATAATTCAAAAAATTGATATGATTTGCAAAGTGAACAAAAATGACGGAGAAATTAACAAAATAATCAATAAAATGAACACAAATGAATAAAGTAACAAACAAAAATAAACAAAAATAAATAGAAACAATTAAGAAATCAGTCTCTAACATATTGCCAGCTAAAACATACATTACATATCACGCAGTTTATAAAGTGTTCAGATATTTTTGAGACTCTAGACACATATCTGTTTTTTCTGTCTGTCCAAAAATGGCTCTGTATATCGTAAATGTTGCAAACCCATGACCTAATAGTTCAAAACAGATGAAACAGATGACGTGGACATGTGTGAATCTGAGACCAGTACAACGATGAGAAGAAACATCAATTTTTTTTAATTTTTTTTTCTTTTTAATCAATTTAGTTGAAAGTAGGTTCAGTAGTTTTGCACGAAAATTTCAGGGAAATCTGTCATATTTATTTTCTTCGAATGTATCTCAGACCATATACTTTTGTATCTTTTTATGCATTTAGAAATTGAATGAACACTCATCCCTTTTTTAAATTTTCAAATGATAATGGTAGGTTTTCACTATAAAGAGAAACTGAGCTGCCTTGGTGAAGGGCTGAGCTCTCTAGTGCTTTGTAGTTTATTTATTTTCATCTCTCGTAGATCGTTCATATGCCAGTCAGTTGTGCTTATCCAGATATGCTCCTTATGTAAGGGTGGCCCTCAAGCAGAACATTTTCATTGCACATTTTCACGTGTTTTTCACAGATATACCATGTCTGTTATGTTTACAGCCTTAAAGGAAAGTCAGTGTTTGCTGTAATGAAAAAAACACTACTGTACACTCGCTGACCACTTCATTAGGTACACTGGTTAACACAGCCTGTTAACACAAATATCTAATCATCAAATCACATCTCAGCAGTTTAGTGCATTTAGGCATCGAGACACAGTCAAGTCAGTTGTTTTACATGACATTGAACATTGAACTGGTCTGAGTATTTCAGAAACTGCTAATCTACAGAGATTTTTACACACAACCCTCTCGAGGGTTTCAGGGAAGAATCTGCAATAGAGAAAATATCCATTGAGCAACAGTTCTCTGGATGAAATGACCTTGTTGATGCCAGAGGTCAAAGGAGAATAGTCAGACTGGTTTAAGCTGATGGAAAGACAACAGGACCTCAAATGCCTACTGGTTACATCTGACTAATGCAAAAGAGAAGCTATGGATGTACAGCATGTCAAACCTTGAAGCAGATGGACAACAGCAGCATGGATGATGGTGATGATTGACATATGCAGCATGAAAGCATGGATCTTTCCTACCTTGTATCGACTCTTCAGGCTGCCGGTGGTGGCACATTTTGGAACCTCTAATCCTAACGGTGCATAACTACCACTGACTACATGAGTATTGCTTCTGACCATGTCCAGCTAGGCGGTCCATTAGGTACAAGCAAGGTGTACCTAATGAAGTGGCCTGGGTGCCACAGGTATTTTCACTTTCAAATCGTGTGCATCTTCTGCCGCTAGTGGATGATAGAATGGAATGGAATGGATGGAAATTGCATGGCATATAAACATCTATTTCATCAGCCACAGGCAGGTCATATAATGTGCAGGGCCTTTGAGATCACAGCAGTTCGATGGCACAAACAGGACGAGGTGGATGGGGTTGTTATGGTGGCACATTAAAAGTCAACTTTAGAACAGTCATGCCAACTGTGTAACTGTCAGTGGTAATACCCATGATATTTGTATGAAATGAGGTGAGAGGTGTTTGGGCCAATAACACAGCACAAGTGATTCAAATGGCTTGTACACAGGGGATGAAAGGCTGAAGTTTAAGGATAAATGCAGAGGTGTATAGAGTAAACTGCTTAAGTGAAAGTATCAAAGTGAAGTAAAAGTATTGATATATTGATGTTCTTGTGCAAGAGTAAAAAAGGCATCTGACCAAAAAAAATTACACTGTGATATGGAGGTATCTTGGTCATTTTTGTGTATTTCACTGATTATTTTTTTCACATTTCATTGGTGATTTTGTTGATTTTTGTTGATTTGTCACTTATTTTGTTCAATTTTTCAGTTCGTTCTTACTCACTGTGTTGCTTATTTTGTCTTTTGTTCATTTTTGTTAACCTTTGTAATTATTTTGATCATTTTTGCTCATAATTTTACTTATTTTGTTAACTTTTTGTTCAGTTTCTCAATCATACTGTTCACCTACTTGATTATTTTCTTCCTTTTTGCTTATCTTGTTCATTTGCACGTTTATAACTGACTGTTTTAATCAGTTGTATTAATGGTCCTGATGCCTTTTTTAATGTTGTTGCATTATGTGATTCTTTTTGTACATTGTTGCTCACTTTGTTGCTTCTTTTATTCATTTTGATAATTTGCTTTATAATTTTGCTCAGTTTTAGATTTAACTGATTATTTTGTCAAACAAGATGAATAATTTCACTTCATTTCTGTACAGTATTTAATTTAGCCCCTATACAGAGGTGTGTAAAATAAACACAAACAGTACTCAGGTCAAAGTATTGTTATTTTATAATTATATTGACTCAAGTACTCCCAAGTATTTGAGAAAAAGTAAAAGAGCCTGTCATAAAAAAAACTGTTCAATAATAATTAGCAACTTCAAAATGTGGAATTTACTGCAAACAAATATTCTGTTATTTTTTTTGGTTATTTACATGATTATTTTGTTCATTTTTTTAACTTGATAATTTATGTATTTATTTATTTTTCTATTTCAGCAATGTTTTTGCTTTGTTTGTTCACTTTTTTCTTGCATATTCTGTGTTTCGTTCACTCTTTTAAACTTGCTTGATCATTTTTGTTCAATTTCTTTATCATATTCTTAATTGTTGTGAATTTACTTCATTATTTTCTTCATTTTTATTTTGTTGCTTTTTTTGTCACTTTGTTGCTCATCTTGTTCATATCGTGATTATTTTTGTATGGTTTTGCTCACTTTTTTGTGTAGTACATTCATTTTGAGTATTTTTGCTCAGTTTTTTAAAATTTAATTGATCACTTTGTTGTTTTGTTTTTTTGAACTTTAACATTTTAGCTGAGTAGAAGTGCACTTTTTTCAAAACAAATGTAACTCGGCACAGGTAAAAAGTATTCTGCAAAAGAACTACATTTCATGGGAAATCCTGATCGAATGCATGTAAAGGAGTAAAGTGAGTCCTACCCACCTCTGCACTGTTCACTGTCTGAACCAGGCATATCGTCGATACTGATATATAACCTTCGGTGCTGCTCTGAACATAAAAAAAGATGACGCAATGACATAAAATATGTTGTACAACCGAGTTAATATTTCGCTTGAATGTTTCAGCTTAGCCTTCCTCACTGGGAACAAGCTATTTATCACCTTGAGGATCTTAATGGCCCAGTTAACTGAGGATCCCATTACTGGCACTCCTGCAACTCTCACTTTCCACCCCTGTCGAGCTTTGATTTGTTACTTGGTAACCCGTCTCCCCAAGGCAAGCATTCTCTAAATATCATTTCTCCTGTGGTTTCATCACAGTGTCTGATATGTTTACAGCTTTAAAGGAACACCAGCGCTTTGTAGCAGAACGAATGTGACGATTAGAAATCACACACGAGGATCTGCAGTTGTTTTGGTGAAAAACACACAGCCCAAAAGTCATGTGTTGTTTCCAAATTTTTTTGGCTCAAGACCCAAAGAAGGCATGTAGTGTCTCCTTGGGGCTCACATTGAAAAATCCTCATAACATGGCAATTTATGTTTACAATTAAAATACAAATGCATTGTAAGATGCATACAAAAATGAACATTTCACTTCTTCTGCTCAGTTTGATTTAATGTTTGCCACATCAAATCAAGGTGAACCAGGTAAGCAAAAACAGACAGTATAAACACAGATTATTAAAATAGTTAATGCAAAAGGACCAAAATAAGCAAGAACATTAACAATAAATCTCCAAAATTAACACAATGTGGCAAAAAATATTTAATATAATGAATAAAGTAACCAAAAATGAAGAAAAAATGAATAAATACTACTCAAAATCTACAAAATATCCACAAATAAACAAAAACTACCAGAAAAATGAACAAAATAATCACAATAATGAACAAAATAGGCAAAAATGAAAAATGAACAGAATAATGCAGAAATCTAGAGTACAAAGGAAATGTACAATATGCACAGGTTACCAAAAAAAAAAAAAAACACCAAACAGGAGAAAAATGATCAAGACAATGAACAAAAAGATGAAGGAAAAAATGAACACAAAAATCAAGAAAATGTACAAAATGTGTCTAAAAATGGACAAAATACAGTAACCATGGAAATTTACAAAATCAACCAAATCCACAAAAAATGAAAAAAAAAAAATCAAGAACAACCCGAATAAAAATAATTAAAATAGACAAATAGTCAAGAACATGAACAGAAATCAATTCAAAGATAATCCAAATAAACATAAATGAAGAAAAATTTACTATACTATGACCTGGATGACTGAGAATCTTCACAGACATGAAGAAAAATTTAAACTAAATAGTCAAGAGAATGAACAAAGATATTCATCCAAAATAGCCCCAATAATAGGTAAATACAAAATATAAAAAATCAACAAACAAATCAAAGGATCAAAATAATCAAGGTAATGGACAAAATATGTGCAAAAAGGCCCCAAACAGCCAAGAAAACAAGCAAAAATGTCTACAATATTAAAACCAAATAAATTAAAATCATCAAGAAAATGAACAATCTGTTTTTAAAAACGTCCCAAAATAATAAGCAAGTGAACTAAATATCCACAAAATGAAGAGAAATTAATTAAACCGTAATCAAAATGAACAGCAATGAAGAAAAAAAGTAAACTAAATAATCAAGAAAATGTACAAAATCTGATTAAAAGAGGCCCAAAAAAATTAAGCAAATATTTAGAAAATCAACAGAAAATAACAGATAATAATCAAAAACATCTACAAAAGCTATTTAAAAAAGACTCCAAATAATCAAAAAACTGAGATAATAACCCACAAAATGAAAAAAAATATGCAAAAAGAAAAATAGTCAAGAAAGTGAACAGAAATCAATTAAAACCTAATCCCAATGAACAAAAATCAAGAAAAAAGTAAACTAAATAGTCAAGAAAATGTGCAAAATCTGTTTTTAAAACACCCAAAATGATCAAGGAACTGAAGTAAACCACCACAAAATGAGTAAATATGAACAAAATGAAGAAGACAATAATGAAAAATCAACAGAATCAACAAAGTAAATCAAATTGATTGAAATAATAACAAAAACGTACAAAACATCTGCAAAAGGATCAAAAATAATCAAGAAAAAAATTAAAAAGACCCGTACAAAATATCTACAAGAAGGCTCAAAATAACCAAAAAAAATTAACAAAATATTCACATCAACAAAACATGGACAACATAATGAAATTGTTAAAAATCTGTTTAAAAATGTCCAAAATAGTCAAGGAACTGAACTACTGTACATACCCAAAAATTGAACAAAAATTAAGAAAAATGGTCAAGAACACGAACAGAAATGAGTTAAAACATAAACAAAATTCACAAAAATGCATAAACAAATTGGCAACCAAGTATAAAATGGCAATCTTGACTCTGACATTATGTTTGTGAATGGCAAAAACCAAGACAATACGGTGTTTAGTTTATTTTTAGACGTATAGTCTCTAAAGTCACAGCTCAGACTGACACTGTAACGGAACAACAGTGATTTTCTGTCAAAGCCACACACGACAAACAAGTCCAACCTGCTCGCTGTGTTTCCTTTTTTTTTTTCTTTCCATAAAATGGCCTGATTATCAACAAAATACCTCTCTCTAACTTGTCAAGATTCTGCACAGATACGGCAACCTGAATGCTCCTGTGTCCATTGTGATTTTGCCTGCTGAATTCTCTCATTGTGGGCCTAATGGAGGAAGAGATAAGATTTTTCGGTGCTGTTTAACGCTGCAGTCCCCCTGGCTCCAGCACTTGCGGCCGGCCAATGGGCTGTCTGGCTGGAGGCAGGAGGTGTAGGGTTACCACATGAGGAGAACAATGGGCCCAGCGCCTGAGTCAGCACTATCTGCTGCTCCACTCTCCCTGCTACTCGCTCCTTTTCCCTCCAACAAACCCGGCCAGCCAATAGCAGCCTCGTGTTGCGGAGGGAGAATACGCACACTTACAAACACACACACACACACACGGAGAAAGAAGGAAGTCGGTGGGGGTTGGGAGGATTGGAGAGTGAAAGACCTATTGCAGGCACTTTACTGTCTGTGCTCCCACTTTTTTACTTGACGTCTGAACTTTGGGTGAATTTTGCCCCCAATGAATTTTCCAAAAGTCACTGAGGCAACAATGTAAAAAAAAAAGAAGCAACCAGAACCTATTCCAATCCAAGTTTATTTTACATTCAAGGAACAGTCAAAATAGACAAGGAAATGTACAACATGTACGAGTCACCAAACGGGGGGGAAAAAAACACCAAACAGGAGCAAAACAATCAATGAACAAAATGATGGAGGAAAATATGAACACAAAAATCAAGAAAATGTACAAAATTTGTCTAAAAAGGCCCAAAATAACCATGGAAATCTACAAAATCAACCAAATGAACAAAAAAAAGAAGAAAACCATAATGGAGAACAACCCTATCCCGAACAATATAGATGTAAAAAAGGAAAAAGAGTCAAGAAGGTGAACAGAAATCAATCGAAACATAATCCATATGAACAGAAATAAAGAAAAAAGTAAACTTAATAGTCAAGAAAAATGTACAAAACCTGGTTTAAAAAGGCCCAAAATGACCAAAAACTGAACACCAGTCTTTTAAAAACAGGTCTTTTTTTTATCTTGATCTTATGGATTTTGATACAGGGAATGAATTTATCCAACAAGCTTGAGAGTCGCTGAAAACTGTGAACAGCAATTCATGAATTTTAAACATTGCTTAAGAAGACAGCACTATAAAAGTACCATGTCTGATTTTCTTTAAATCTACGTTCCAAAAAAGTTGGGATGTAAATAAATTGTAATTTTAAACAGTTCGCATAATCCCATATTTTATTCCTAATAGAACAAAAATGATGTATCCAATGTTGAAACTTCATACAGTATAAAATTGGCATTTTAGAGACAGAGCCTTTCAGATGGAAGGATGGGCAGAGGTTCACCGACCTGCGACAAACTGCATCTAAAACAATTTCAGAAAAATGATCCTCAACATAAAATTGCAAAGACCACCATCTACAACGTATGATATAATGAAAAGATTCAGAGAGTCAGGTTAAAGGTCAAAACTGGATGCTCGTGCTCTTCGGACCCTCAGGCGGCACTGCATTGAAAACAGATATGATTCTCTACTGGAAATCACTGCATGGACTCAGGGACACTTCCAGAAATCACTGTCTGTGATTTCACTGCATAATCCACAAATACACTCATGGAAAGATGAAGCCATATGTGAACATGATCCAGAAATGCCACCGTCTTGTCCGGACCAGAGCTCATTTAAATGACCTGATACACTCATCTGACCACAGATCAGATTTTGCCTCAGACCATTTCAAACATTTTTGGAATTGGGGTTGTATGCAAATGTATCATTGTTTACTGGTTTTATATATTTTGTTTCTTTTTTATATTGTGGTGAGATGAAATTAACTTTTCAGTCAGCAATGTATTGTTTCAGTTTATCTCTAGAAATAATCCTCAAATTAAACTTGACTTAAGGTGAATTCTGCCCCAATTTCTAACCATCACTGAGGCAATATCGTAGTATGACTGGAGAAAACAAAACTGATTCTACAACTAATCAGAGTTTATTGAAAAGCTATCTTTTTTCTGTTTTTAGGAACTCTCATTTTAAAACAGATATTATAGAAATGCAAGGATTTTACTCAAAGCGTAAGCATAGTCATTTTTATCCATTAGCGACATATTTTTTCAGTTTGTCCGTAGAAATAATCCTCAAATTACAATTAACTTTATGTTTTGCCCCAGTTTCCAAATGTCACTGAGGAAACACCATAGACTAATTATACGGGAAAAAAATCTAGAACTAACTTGGAGGTAGTTTTTCACAATCGTCCTCCGCTGTCAGCCATACCTAAAAAAACTAAAGACATCACTTATGGCAGTTTTGTGTGAAGATCCAATCTTTAATATACAGTATAACAGTGTGACTGTGAACCATATGGTTTTATCCTCATAAGCTCAGCCTCATTATTTAATAGACATACTTTGTACAGTATAGAAATGTCAGGTCTATTGTGTTGAATTGCAATGGTGTGCAGAAAGTGGTGCCCAAGGGCAAAAAAACACAACAATGTTTAGTACTGAACAAAATAAAAATATCCCTCACTCCATCACTCAGGTGTCACTGTTTAAATAAATAATAAAGTAACATCAAAATAAAGTAATTCCCACAGAAGAGTGATGATATTTCAATACTTTTTGACTTATTTTGAAACCAAATACGTCTCGTCGTGTGATTTGTTGTCTGTCGTTATGTGATTAAAGACATCGCCCCAACTCTGTGCAAACCATCAACATAAACCAAACTGTTTGAGAGATTGAGTTTCTCCTGCAGGAAAGATGAGCCAGCTGAAGTTAACAAAACAAAATTTAACTGTCTTCCAACAATAGATATAATGCTCCATTATCTTCCAATAAAATGAGAAAACATACAAACAATTAAGGCTTTAGCAGTGGAGGTAAGTTAAGTATGTGTCATTTTAAGCCTGAAATGCTACATTTTTGTAATAATTTCCAAAGTTATTCAAGTCCAAACCTAAAAGTAGACCTTGACAAAGTTTTAGGATGAAACAAATTGCACTGTTGACTTAGACAGAAAATGCTGTGTTGGCTGCGGCTGTGTGAAAAGGGTTGAAGGGTTAATTTTACTGTCAATACTGAAACAACGAGGGAAATGGGCACAGTAATGCTCTGGCACACAAACATATATACAGTGTGCTCTTGAAACGTCATGACACTGTCCTGGTCTCCTGCAGTGTGACCCTCCCTCTCATCAGGCTAACAGATGTCCCCTGTTGATTGTGTCACATATTTACAACAACTATTTCCTGCCCATCAGGGAGCGAGGGCTGAGGTGTGGGTATGTGAGGGAATCAACATCTTCTGCTTGGAAATAACATTGGATTTACTGCAAAGGAATATTCCACGGGTGGTGTTTTTGTAAGTTTGATTATAGGTATGAGAGAGAGTCGAGAGAGGTTCTTAGGATAAGCAGTAAAGCTGGTAAAAGATCAGTAAGAGATGAATGCAAATAAGTGCAATAGAAACAGATTAGTACAGTAAATAAGTGCATGTGTAGATAATAAGGAAATTGTAACATTCAACAAATTCAGAGAGGAAATAAATCCCATTTTTAGATGGAGAAATGCAACGAAGCCACCATGTATGAGGAGTTGCAGAAACAAATGTGGAAGTGACTGGAACATTATATAATCCAGAGCAACATTTTGAGATTAAAGTTAATCTCAGTATGGTGTTATAATATCTAAGAGATGGGATTGACAACAGTAATGAAGAAGCAGTTCTTAAGCTCCAGACAACGCTAGTGGATGCATGAATTCACATTTTCTTTGGTTGAGTTTCTAAAGCTTACATTAAAAATTTGCAATATTCCTACCTATTGAAGTCCTTAGAAATGTTCAGAATATACCGTATTTTCCGGACTATAAGGCGCATCTAAAAGCCGTCAATTTTGTCCAAATATGACACTGCGCCTTATA
>JAQQAE010005594.1:0-17467 GCA_029823295.1 Pseudamia nigra | reverse complement strand
GGGACCATATGTTCACTGAGGTAGTGTTAAAATTGACTCTGTAGGTGTTGTATTTACACTGGCAATTTTACTGTGTAGGGTTCATATGTTTGTAAATCTGACTGATGACGTCAGTGCCTCACCAGCCATTAACTTCACCGCACGTCACTGCCGCAGTGCATTGCTACACTGTTGCCCATAAAGTTGGAATAATCTTTGTATACCTCTTCTCATGAAATGGAATGAAAGTAATAGGAATAAAAATGAATGTGTCAAAGTGCAAAAATTTCAGAGCCTACAGATTTTCAAGGTCAAGGTAATTTGATGAGCAAGAGTTGCCATGGACTCCATTCAAATTTAGTGCCTCTAGCTGTGCTACTTTTGGTATGATAAGTCTAAATAGGTCTGTAATACTTATTAATGATGTGAACTCATTAATATGCAAATTAGGTGGTGGTTGCCATAGTAATCCTTCCCCTTAAGCCGGCTGCACACAGAGAAACGCGACTCTGAGATGAGTCATGATTGAAGGAAACTCGCACACTGCTGCAGAATGACAGCACGACGCATGCCTGGGAACTGGCGCCATCTATTGACAGTAAACAGTGACTGCGTTATGACACACATGCCAACCAATGATAAAAGTCGCCAAGTTGGAGTCATAACCGCCGCACATTGCCAAGACTGAGTCCTGGCGATTCAACATGTTGAATTGGCACAATTTCTGTCGGGATGACATTAAGACTGAAAAATCTGGGTTGGGAACCGCCGCACATCAAGCCGATTTCCAGTTGAGTTTATTTGAGATGAGTCACGTTTCTCTGTGTGCGGCCGGCTTTGGAATGACTAACCATGTACCAGAGCGAAGATACAGAGCTGAATGAACAAAGATCTCATTAAATTAGAAATTTAGTATTCTACAGACTCATGTGGTGAGAATTAAACTTAACTTGACAGTGATTGGTTATGACTTGCAATGTCACAAATAACAAAAAATCTAAATTTGTTTTTCATGGAAGCTATTTTGTTTTGTGGAAAGTGAGCAATTTCATGTTTTCAGTTTTTATTTTGTTGCACAGAGTTCATATTAACCTCAAAACCCAAAAAGATTTATTTTCACAGTATGGAACCTTTTAAGGACATTCTTTAATCTCATATTCAGTGTAAAATTTCGGGCAGCTTTTTGTGTTGCTTTATGTGGCGTGTGTTTATGTATTTCATTTGGCCTAGAACAAGTTGTTGACAGACAACTGACAATACTGTAAAAACTATTTGACTTTCTGAATCAATGAGTCAATTTATGAGTCAATTATGAAGCCATTTAAGCTCCAGCTGTATGGTTAGTATTAGTTTAATGTAAAAACAAAAAGGATGCCTCTATACTGCACCAGTCAGCAGCTTTATTATCTTAATTAGTTCAATGATTTTAGCATCCAATTATCAAAGCATCAAAATTTGTGCACTTATGCAAAAAATATCATGTGCAGGCACAATAATTACCTTTTTCTGGCTGGGGACCTACTTAGGCATAATAAACCTATGTGAATATAAAATAAGGTTGGACGTGGTGTAATGATCAAATACTTATGGCCTTTAGTCCATCATCACATAATAATTAACATGTGGAAATATCAGATCTATTTTGGTAGTACCTGCACATAATTCAACTCAATTAGATTTATATTTAATGGTCTAGGGAGAGGTAATACAACACAGCCAGTGTGAACACCTCTTGGCCATATGTGCATATGTGTGCAATTGAATATCTGTGGTCTGTGTGTGCACTTGTGTGAGTGCACCACGAGACAAGAATGTTGAAATAAAATACGCAAGATAAAATTGATACCATCTTATATCTGTGGAAAAACGGGAAAAAGTAAATTACGATGCCCAGAAGGCCTCCTGCTCTCATTCCCTCTGTATCATACGCATCACAGATCCATTGAATTAAAATTCAATAAGATCTAGCCTGTTTCCCCAACCGTTTTGCACCAGTGAGCTGTGATATCACTTGTATTCTCCAATCAAATCCTGGTGTTATGCTTTTGCTGCTTTTAGCCAATCAAAATAGCTGCAATTTGTTGCTTTCAAACTAAACTGAACCAATTATTAACTTTAACTCTCTAAAGTATGCATTATTGGTGACAGGAGAAGGTTCTAAATTTAATTCTATAGCTCTAACAATATAGTTTTCTGGAAGATTGTTAAAAACATTCCACTGAATAAACATGATCAAGAGGTGTTGTGAAGCCTTTTGATTTTCTAAGCTTTGTATTCCTGCTCTTCTCACACACTTTACCACCCCCCCCCCCCCACACACACACACACAATTTTAAATGGGATGCAGTGAATGACTTTGTTCCAGGCCCCTCATTATGCAAGCAGCAGAGATATGCGCTCTTTGTCGCATGAAAACTATTAGATTAATTAATGGGTGAACATATTTCCCTCTCCCCTCCGTGTTCGCAATCAGCTTTCTAGGTCCATTCTGTGCTCACTGAAGTGATTCATTCGCTCAATAATGACAGGCCTTTACTCCTTTTTACAAAATAAGACCTGCAGCTAATTCTGATTGACTTGATAGATTTGTACTGTTCCAGCGTTGGCAGCTTAATGAGGGGGAGCTATAATCAAAAGGAGAAAGAAAAAGGCAGAAAGCACCAACTTTTCAAACCCATCTTGCCTCTGGAACATTTCACTCATGGCACTATACTCCTTGTCATTTTCCTGCAGATATCCAGTGAGCAATTACAGAGAATGTAAAGTGTAAGATGCATCACCTGCTCCTGCACGCTGACGGTCTGTGAAAAACAGGAGTGTTTACCAAGTAGGGGTACCATTTACCATGGTAAATATGTGCATCCCAGCCTGGTGAAGGGTTGATGGTTTTGCGGCAGAGTGACAGCTGATATACGGCTGTATGCAGGAAGAGGGCTGATCAAGGCCACCTCTATCACTCAACCAGATAATCTCTACGCCCAGGAAAAACAAATGATGGTTCCGAGCTTGCCCCAATAGCCTATCTCACATCTTCATCCTGTTCATTTACTGTAGAGCTATTCTCACTCTCTTATTTTAAAGAACACTTTGATCCTCAGAGTTCTGCTTTTCCTGCAATAATACACCATCTTACGTTAAAGGTCCTATGCTGTGAAAATACATCTTTTTGGGGTTTTGAGTTTAAAAAAATAATAAAGCTCTGAAAATATGAATGTGCTCAGTGCTGCCAGTCCTGAGAAATTTACACAGAGAGCAGAAAAGGCAAGCTGTTTTGAATTGCAACTTGACATCAAAAGTGAGAACCAGTCATAGTCCAGCAAAAATGCACTAGCCCCACCCTATAACCCTGCAGAATTCTAAACTTAAATTAATTTTACACTAACAAAGAGTTTTCAACCAGTGGTCCATGTCCCCCTGGTCGTCTGTGAAAGCATTGCAAGGGGTCCGTGACCTTGTGATTTCAACGTGTAGCCAGCACCATCATGGATCAGTTCAAGAAAAATGCCAGTGATAGAGGTGGAAGTTGAACAAGACTCTGCTATATGCTGTTTTGTCAAAGCTTCAACTTCACAGAAAACAGGGAGGAAGAAAGGGAAGTAAGAGGACAAGACCAAGAAGAAAATACAGGAAGGACTGTATTAAATATGGATTTACATTCACTACTGACAAAGGTTGTGGCCAGGTACCACTGTACACTTGAATCCATGAAGCCCTCAGAAGACTCCTAACCTAATCTCAAGATCTGTCCTCTTACTCAACAGCTGTAGTCCCCAGATTGCTTCTTAGTCAGAATGGTGGTCTGTGGATCCAAATTGGTTGAAAACCCCTGCACTAACCTATCATAGGTGGTGTCTGAAATTACATACATACATGCGGGCTAAACAGTATATGAGATTTTGTCTTGTATGCCTGCTATAGTATGACTTCTATGGTATGAGTTGGGTACAATTTCCAGTTAAGTATTGCAGTATGCTTCACTGAACACTCCACTGGCATAATTACTGGATCTAACACTGCCATGTGGTCTTGACAACAGTGTTGCTCGTGGTGGATGGTGAATGGAGCTTTAGGTTTTGAGATAACAATAAGTGATTAGTGAGCTAATCAGTGATAAGCTCAAATCCATTTAAAGCAGTCAGTTTTCAGAATCCGTTGTGGTTGACTTGGACCTATAATGTATGTTTTATTTTGGACCTTGATATAATTGACGTGTAATATTTTGAGCAACACATTTGTGTGATGGAAAATAGTCATCCAATATCCTTGACTGAGAAAGAAAGCTTTCAGGAAGTGAAATTACCCCCTCAGCAGGGTGTCAGTTTAGATATATTCCACTGGTTATTTACAGCAAAAGTATGTTTAACCTCTTAAGCCTTAGCCATATTTTCAGAAAAAAAATAGCTAAAAAGACATATCCAAAATAAATGAAGAGTTGCTCCCCAATAATGACGTGCATAGGCATGTTCTTGGTGTTTAGGGACATCTAGGGACTTCAGAGGATGAATTCTCAGTATCAAAATATATTGTGTCTGTTACTAATCCCACATAAATTGAAATGAACCAATGGAAAAATATGGAATTTCTATTCTCACCTGTTTTTTCCCTGTTTGACAGAGGATGACAACCTAACAATAATTCCACCGTTGATTTCTTCTTGTCCTGCATTTTAAATGTCATGTATTTTCATTTCTAAACATCAATGTTTGCATTAAAATATGGTTTCGTTCATGTTTTGTGAACATTAGAGTCTAAAATAAACACCAATGTCCTGTTTTATTATAATTTAGAGTGGATGATTATGTGTATAATTGTTCAACCCTTGGGTGTGCTGATAGAGGGAAAAGGGTTTTAAACACACTCCTGAAAAGTTAAGTTGTTAATATTTGTTCATATCTTAAATCCTGCCAATATCATGGCTGCTATAATGTGTTGAAGTAGGTGTGTTTTCCCTCTGAACAGAACGATGGATCTTTGTCTCTCTCACAGCTGAAATTAATCTTTCCAATGACATGTATTTTGTGAATATACAATATACATGTCTAAATAACCTGAATAATGCTTGCATATCTTATTCAGAACACATTCATAAAGATCCAATTTTTTATATCCAATCTGAATCTTCTTCCTCTTTCGGCTGCTCCCCTCAGGGGTCGCCACAGCGAAATACCAATGATTCGCATATTTGATCCTGTGTAATTCAGAACATTGCCACATTTGGAATAACAGAGGAATACTAGTGCACATGTAAACATAGTCATTGCAGTGGTTTAATAGACAATGTTAACAAACTGTAAAGAAATGCATGTTACAACATAGTACAAAGGTATAATAATGTTACATTAAAAACAGTTGTTTAATTTCCCAGCCCTCGTACTGAGCGTATGTGTGTATGTATGTGTGTGTGTGTGTGTGTGGGTGCTGCGCGTGGGTGGGTGTGTGTGTGTGTCTCAGGGTGTGGGGGTGTGTGCGTGTGTGTGTAGGTACAACTACGAAACGATATCACATCATAGTTGTTTTGTGCTTTAAAAATGCTGAAGCATACACTACACAGACATAAAGACATCAAAGCAGGACAAATAATAATTTAAGTGAAGCCGCCTTGAAAAGCAGAAAACATTGAGGTCAAGAAGAATTCTCTAGGGCAATTTATAGGAGGAGTAAGAAGAGTAAATTGCCCACTGGTGAGGCTGTGGATAAGAAGAGCTTTATGTTCAGTTTACTCACCTAAGAAAAGCACATGACCCCCCAAACCCTGCTCCTGTGGTGTGGTAAACAGACACTGAGACGGACTGAACAAAGCTGATTACAGAATGGGACAAGGAAAATGTCCTTCCTCAAACACAAAGCATGTTGGTGCCTTTGATATTCATCCCATGTTAGAAAAATGAGCTTTATGACAGTGGTTTTCAATTAGTGGGACAGGGGCCAACTATGGAGTTGATCTGAGTGTGGTAAAAAACAAATCCTGTATATATGATTTATTGTGTTTTTGCCTACTGATGGATTGAATTTCACACAATGATGACATTCTTCTACCATTCTACATTCTAGTATATTTTTTTCATTTCTTTTGGTTTATTTGTATTGCATTTTGTTCATTGTTGTGATTTTTTTTTTTTTTTTTTACAAAATTTTAAGGATATTTTGTCATTGTTTTGATTATTGTGTTCTGTGTGCTCTGAACATGAATGTATTGGTGAAAATATTTCCATTTTTTTTGCAATATATTCTGATGTTTAGCTGTGTAAAGCACCTAGAGATAATCGGCGATTATGATTGGCGCTATACAAATAAAGATTGAATTGAATTGAATGTTTACTAGCCTTTAAAATAAATACATTTGCCAGTTTTGAATTCTATAAAAGTAAGCTTCAAGTTGATGACCAGTGGAAAATGTGGATCAAAAGGTAAGATACTTGTATGTAAGGTGAGAATCACAAATTTCTGACACACGTAATGTAAGTTTGGTTTTTGTTACAGTTACATTTCAGCCAACAGAGTCATTTTAGTTTTACTCAACTAAACCTCAGCTGCATTTTAGTTAACTAAATCTACAGTAGTAAAATGTAAACCACAGGTAAAATTATATCATCTTTGTACATTTCAGTGATGGTGTGCCATAAATTTTCAGGATTTTTCATGCACAGTTTAATCTGAACCTAATCAGGAAACATGATAAAGTTTGAGGAAATGAGTAAACAGCACAGTGCAATTTTTATTCATTATTTTGATATATTTCTTGTTATTTTATTTTTTCTTGATTCTAACTTCATTGATGGATGTGCTATTTTTGATTCATTTTTATAAAAATGTTGATCATTTTTCTCTATTTTCTTGATAATGTTGCTAATTTTCTTTTAAAATTTGCTTCAAGCTGCTGGTTCTGCTGGAGGTTTTTCTCTTCTGTTAAAGGAAGTTTTTCCTCACCCTGTGCTTGCTCTTGGTGGTTCTGTTGGGTTTACTCTCTGTACAGTATTGAGGTCTCAGCCTTGAATTTTGAAGCACCTAGAAATAATCATCAATTATGATTGGCACTCTACAAATAAAACTGACATAAATGTATTTAATTTTATTCATTATTTTATCTATTTTTTCTTATTACATTGTTCATTTTCTCAACTACTTTTCTCATTATTTTGATTATTTTGTTGGTGTCCTCATTATTTTGTCGTTTTCAGTCAAAAAACATACTGACTTGCTGCTGTTTGCCTTGTTTATGACTAGATTTTAGAGTTACTGCAGATTTGATGCCTTATTTTCTCTGAAATGAAAAATGATTGACACAAAACATTTTGTCACAAAATAAATCATGTTTTCACATTTCTCAGTTTCGGTCTTAACTCAGATTTGGCAAAATGTGGAATAACTACCATTTGTCACTGCAGACGAGGACATAGACCACACAAACTTATACATACGAGACAAGTAGCATCCTGGGTTACCATAGCAACTCATAGGTGGAGTTATGATATCATGGTGTGTGTCCTGCCACGGACAATGAATTGTACACATTTCTCCTCCATCTGTCCTCTCCTTGACATAAGATGAGCTCTGTTTGAATCTCTGTTCTGTCACTCCTTCATGTTTTTATTAACTGACCAAAATGTCAATAAACCTTTGTCATAGTTTTTGCCATCAAATGTTAGTTTTCATTTATGTATGATATCATTTTCATCAGTGAATAAAGGCATTTAAGGAAAGTTGTACTACAAGATTTCAAGTTATGTACAGTTCTGACTCACATTACAAAGAGTCAAACTTGGTTAGTGAGCTTCCTAATGAATTCTACCAGAAAGCACTGGCTTCCCAAACTGAGCTGTCATGTAACACACTCATTAGAGCCAGCATACTAAGAGCGCTAGTGTTTGCAGGGGCTATGTTTATAGGATGAAATGAGTCACAGAGAAGGAAAAAGGGAACACAAAACTGGGAAGAAGGGACAAGAAGGGAGTAAGTGAATGAAATAGTGAGAGAGAAACTCTCAAGTTTCCCACTGGCAAGGGTTTTCATGTAATCTTAGCAACCGTGGGTCCAGAAAGAAAATTTGATCGGAAATATTTTCTCCAGTCCATTTGGCTCAGACTCTGTCCATGTGTATGTGTGTGCATTTCTCTGTAATGTAATGTGGAGGACATAAGCAGGTCACACAGACACATGCCTCATTCCACTTGCAGCAGACCCAAAGGATTAATTTAACGAGCTGTCGGACGCTTGTCCTATGTGGCCCTCGTTAAGACCATCATGCAGAATCTCCATTTGACTGCTGCCTGCCGTGACTAATTGACTTATTTTGCAGGCCTAAGCAGTACCAAAAGCTCTCATATTTCATATTTATCTCTTTTCACAGCAATGTCAGGAATCTTCAGCAAGAACATTGCAATATACTCCTTTGAAGACAGAAGGGATAGATGCTTCCCAACTCCTCTGACCACATAAAAATCACAACATGCGTATATACCAATTTGTCTTCATTTGATTCCAATTCTATCAGGTGAACTATTTTCAAAAAATTTTAGGCAGGATATGTTATGCATCTGATCTAATCTCAATGGTTATAATCTTTGCAGACAGATATCTCTTTATCTCTTCCTATATGTATTGTGCTTTATCAAAATTAAACACGTTTCAAGCATGCTTCTTCCATCCCAAGAACAGTAATGGCTACATCAATCAAGGTATACTGTTGTACTATACTAATACCCAGATAAATTTGTGGATATCAGCTACCCCATTCTCCCTCCTGCTGTTGTGGCAGAGTAGATAAATTCAGGAGGGAAATGTCAAGACACACAGGCTTCCCCACGGTATACATTCAGGTTTTTAAAAGCCGTCTTATTGACTTAAGTGAAGCTTCATTTGTCTGTTGCACTGGGGAAGTTTTGTATTAGTAGAGGAGTGAAACATTCCACTCTCAGATCTAACTTCATTTGGGTGTGAAACTTCAGCAAGTCATCTTTGTTAACTGGGAGAAAAGGAGTCATCCACCCAGTTGCAGCCTCCACATAAGTGCAAACAAACTGCCCAAGGCTGATGTACTTTACACTGACGCACTGCTCTGTGGTCTCCACAGGGACAGACCAATACATTAGTGTTAGTTGGTGGCGAGTAGCAAGAATGGACTGAGGAACATCTTTTATTAGATCTGTATTGTGTCTAGGAACATAAAATGTGACAGGTAAATGGAAAAACATGGATCATGTCTAGGGAAAAATCAATTTTAAAGTCTAGAATGTAGAGATGACTATTGTGTGCATAGAGTAGTCTTTGTGTCGTGTCTGTTTTGTCAGATTATTACTACACATTTCTTTTTGCTTTAATAAACCTATGATGCATAACAAGTATGAGCAGAAACATAAGTTGTTACGCACTCCATCCTTTATGAAAACCCTGCATGTCCATTCTAGTTAACTACTGTATGTTAGACTTTCAGTGATGGATTGACAGGCTAATTCAATGCATATCATATTCTGGTCCCTAAAGAGCAGGCAGACATGGTCCTGGTGCAATGCAATCAAGTAAAACAGCATAAGTGAAGGGCATGAGTGCCATCAGCACACCCACTCACACTGAACTGCCCTTAAGAGAAACTCAAGAAGAAGATGATGAAGGAAAAAAAGAAGGATAGGAAGGGGATCATGAGGTCTGAGGTGTACAACGAAGATAGAAAATGTAGATACAGAGTGAAGCGTGACATGACACAGGATTGGCTGGAGAACAGCAGGGAGAGAAAATGGTACAGAGAGAGGTGTGAACTGAGGTGGTGGTGGGGCTGCTGGTGATGAGCTTCCAGTTACAGCCTCATTTCTGCGAAATTGGGGGTGTCTCATACCCCCATCCCCCATGGATGGCTACTGTTAACATCCAGAGGAATGTAAACAGCTGTGTAGTGATGGTGAAGTTGCAGGCTACAGTTAGCTTCTGGAATATAAACAAAACAGCAGATGAGTGGAGTAGTGTCTGTCAACAGCTTGGCTCTGAGAGTTGCATGAACTTCAGACTCCCTTTGTGTTCACAAGCTGACGAAGCTAAAAGATGTAACTATTGTGCTTTCAACCTCACCACTAGTATGGAGTATGAAAACACATTGTAAAAAATAAATACGTACATGATGCTTACTGGTGGTGGTGACGGTGTGTGTGTGTGTGTGTGGGGGGGGGGGGTATCACTGGGAAAAACCCTGATAGAATTAGTCATGCTGCTTCTGGCCAAGCACAATAAAACACAATAACTAGAACATTTACAATCTCTGAGCAGATTGTGTGCCATTGCTGATTGAATTTGCTGAAATCTGCTGAAGTGCTGAACTCATGTTAAAGTAATGTTGAAATGCTGAAAAATAACTTGAAAAAGTCCAAAGTTTAAAATTTGTTAAAACATAAGAATGAGTTGAGGTAGTTTAAAGATTCAAAGTTTAATCATAATTAGTTGAAGGATCAATAAATACATTTTTAAAGTAAAAGGAAAGAAGAAAATGTGCAACAAAAAGCAAAAATTAACAAAGTAATATCAATGACATCAAACAACAATAATATAATGTGTTAGGGTTAGGGTAAGAAAAATAATCAAAAATGATTCAAATTAATTAAAATGGACAAAATAATAAAAAACACACATGAAGGAAAAAATCTAGATGTCAATATATGATTACAAAAAATTCCAGACTGCAATCAGTCTGGAATGCGCCAAAATGTTATTTTAAATCATTAACATTTCATCATGACTACTGTATGTTTCTTCAGCGATGGAGGGGGGAGGGGCTGTCAGTGGGGGAGGGGCTGCTACTGTGATGCTTATGTTTGTTAATTACTTCCACCTGTCGTCTCCCTCAGACACGCTCCACCAGTGGAGGCCCTCACTGAAATACATGGAGTATTGGGCTCAAACACAGGTTATTTATTCAAAATTGGTACCTGAAATCACCAAACTTTTGGCACCACTGGAACCACAAGGTTTTTGGTTGATCATTTCTATGAACATAGACCAGTGTGGCTATGTTTTGAGATCAAAATTTTGAGCCTGTTGTAAACGGTCTCCACTCATGGGCAGTTTTCGCAGAAAAATCCAGGTTAATTTCAGAGCCTCTCCACACTGATGATGAAAAAAATGTAGGACTAGTTAAACGACAAAAAATGTACAGAAGTGGAAGAAAAATATAATAATTATTATTAATACTAAAGACTCAAGACAACAATAGTCAGCAATCCCACAAATAATACAACATTTCAAATAGATTTCATCTAGCTACAGTCAAACCCTACTCACTCCTGTTGTTCTTTATTATCACCTGTCTATGTGACAACTCATCTAGTGCTTCAGCAGTGCATAGTATGGTCAAAGAATTTAGCCAGAAAATGAATGGGCTTTTGAGTGTACTATTAATATAAGATACTCCCAAGGGCAAGGACAACTGCTGTGCCATCACTAAGGCACTGTTTTGTCTGTAAAAGCTGTTCTTGTACAAACATCACATTTTTCCTCAGTCAGCGGGATAGCTCCTCTAGCAAAGCAGACCATGCAACATTCATCCTGTGCAGCACAGTTGTTTTGGTGCCTGCCTAGCAGGTTTTCTTGCTTCGTGGATCAGTCTATCATTCCCACATCTATTGCTGAAAACTAGCTACCGGTAGGTTAGAAACTGATGCCAGGCCAGGAAGAGGAGAGATGAGTAATGTGACATTGAGCATGTATAATATTTTCCAGACAAGCACAATCCATTGTTAGCTCTTACCACTGAGTAACTTTTGGCTTGTTGTGAGTTGCAGAGAGAATTTTAAAAACACTTACATGGTCTTCTTCACCTTCTGGGAACAAACTGGCAAGGAGTCCTGTATTTAGATATCCAGTGCACTTGAAGCAAAATTTATTTGCATTTGTCTCCTAATGCTTCATGTATAGTGTCTTGAATTGTTTTTGACATGTTTGGACTACCGGTACCTAATGAGTGCGAGCCCAGTATACCTTTTCCTTTTGGCTCAGTTTCTCTCAGTTCTTTCACAATTTTTCTCTGATCCTGTAGCTGCCAAATTCTCTGCCAAGTTGACTTTACCTTCTGTTGCAGGGTAGGTTATTTATAGTCGTATTACACAAACTTTTTTAGTAGAAAAAACTGCCTTGCCTTGATGATGGACAGGCAGAGAGAATGACTGTCAGGCAGCAGAGGGCAGAGGTTGCAGTGGAACAGGCACAGACAAAGCTCCACCATGGATTCTTGATTGGAACAGTGACCAGGGGACGAACAGGCCTGGGAACATATCCAAGCCACCATGGTGACGAGGCTTAGGGAAAAGAAAGGCAGCAACTCATCCAGCATGAGATAAGAGGAGTAGTCAAATAGGACAACGTAAGAAGAACAGAGGGAATAGGAGCAGGGTGCCTCAACAAATTGGGAGTAAGTACAGGAAGTAGATTGATGGACTGTGACCTCATATGAACAATGATTTTTCTTTTTTTGTGCCAAATGCAATTATCCATCACAGATGCTTTAAGAAAGTCTAAACTGTTAGTTTTCTGTCAGCTTCAATTTTATGCATAAAGGTTTAAATATCAGCAAAAAAATCTTACTGTGAATCTTTTCATCTACTATTCAAGAAGTAATTATGTTAATTTTCAGACACTAGTCCTCATTCTTCAGTGTCTTCATATGAAATGCAGAGAAGTGAAGTGTTTTCATAAACTAAAAAACAAACAAACTTTAGTTTATTAACGTCACTATGGTGGCAGTTCAGTTTTCATCAGTTTTCATGCAGCAATTTAAATGCTTGATGCTGATGATTTACAAGAGGATCCCCAGATACCCCACTATTTGAGTTTCCCCCAATATTCACATAAAACTTACACTCTTGGATAGACCTCTGATGGATTAATGGTTCTTTTTTGCTCTATGATGCCCTACCCAGTCCATCCAGCTGTGCTGTGTCACACCCATGAAATGTAAGCCAGAGGGCAGACCCCTTCTGCACGTTTTGAGCTGTTCCTCAAATGCATAGAAGACTAGTATCTGTGGTGGCCACACCAGGTGCTCAAGACCACTGCAGAGTCCATTTCCTAAGCCATTACTGACAGCCAGAAGGCAAAATGAGTCAAGCCAGTCATCTGCTTCATTAAAGCAGACGAGAAGCCAAGCAGAACACCAAAGGCAGCAACAGAGCATCTGAACTCAGTATAGGATCGCCAGCTGATGGCCAGCTACAAAACCTCCCACAGACCTGATGTTGTCCTTGTTTCAGAAACAACAAAGCACAGCATCATACTGGAGCTCACTGTGTACAGTATATGCTGGCATAGTCAAGGACGGTCAGATGCCGAGGTTTTGCAGGGCTGTCTCTCCGCAGGGCCAGTGCAGGTCTCTGCATAAAATTGGCCTTGGCCTTCAACATGAAGAATGCAGAGCAAGCCATAAGGTGGCTATGGATGAAGAGGTTAACAGCTGCTAGGGCAGAGGCTGAGACATCAGTGACCCCAGCTTGGTAGCCTGGGTGAGATTGTGTTGTTTGAAAGACCTGAAATTCCCTGAACACTGCAGGAAATATTATTGATGATCTGCCCTAATCACTGTAGCTGTTTAGCTGCGGAAGAAATCTTTACTCAGTGGATGGACACCATGACAATTAACTACATCACTTCTCAACTTAATAAATAAAGCAATGTCCTGAAAAGATATTCAGGGCCACAGTAAATAGCTAGAGTGAAGAGCTTAAGGTTAAAGTAAAAAACAGTGCACTGTACTTTTTGTTCTTCCTGTGTGATGTGTAAATTACATCACACAAAATCTCAACTTCTGGTTCACTACTTCTGCACTTACAATTTTAAATTTGTGAGATGTGTTCTTATTTTTATTATTCTTATTTTTTGCATAGTTACATCTGGTTGAACTGCTAATCTTTAAGAAACACTTGCCAAAGGATCTGCTGTTTTCTGGTGTTGTTGAGATTCCTGTCTCATGTGTGGTGGGAAATAAATTATTGATAGCGTTTTTTTTATGAGCTCATGTACCATCATCTATCTTTCTATCCATTACGCAGTAAATGACTTAAATATCTCAGATGTTACCGACGCTCACATGAAGAGGTACTGTAGCAGATATATTCAATAAAGGCAAAAACATTGTGACAGTCTCAGCTTGGGCTTGGATGGCTTTGGATAAGTATCCCTGTTTCAGTCATCTCGCTGAGTGTCTTTGTCTCATAGCTCGGTGATATCGTCGTCCTTCACTTCTTTCCTGTAAGTGTTTTCCCCATCTGTTTGTGAGTGTAGCTGTCAACCAAATGTGATCCACTCTTGTTGCTTTTTATCCCTCTTCCTCTGGCTTTCAGCTCTCTTTTGCCTCTCTTCTTCCACTGTCTTTAAGCTCGTGAAGTGTGACTGGTAGCTCCCGTGATTGCAATGTGTGTCCCTTTAGACTGAGGCAGACGTTGCCTTTGCTCCAGGAGGGGAAGCTCATTTAGGCTCTTTACTCATGAGGAAACAGTCGGCTGTCCTATTTATGTGAGTGCATGCCTTTGTCTGTGTGCCTATGATGGATGAGATGTATGGTCAGTTAAAGGCAAGGAAACATTAATGCAGACAGATTATATGCAGGTGGCATAGCAGTCATTCATGCCAGCGTCCTGCTCATCTGAAAGAGATCATGTCGCTCTTACTTGGTGTGTAAGTGAGAAATATGAAGAGAGAGACTGGGACGATACAGACTAGAAAGAGACTAGCAAAATGCTGGTAAAGGATTGCACTCCACAGCATGCTGACAGTGAGCCTGACAGTTCATTAATCCAACCAAATCCCTCCAAAGTTACTCAAGTGTGGATTCTATTTTCAAATTTCCTATTAGTTCCTCTTTGTGGATTAAGCACTGCAGTTCACGAGCGAGTGCCCAGCCCCAGCCCAGCACATATAATTGGCTTGTAATGGATTTGGGGTCGTCTCTGCATCAGTGATACGGATAGATCCGAAGCAAAACGGTCGCTTTCCAGTCTTTTCTCTCACACACAGCCCGTGTTGAGGCTCCTGGTTTCGTATAATTCCTTTCTTTGGTGCACATTGTCATTTCTATTTCTGTGTGGAGCTGCTGCATCCATAGCTTGAGGACTGAAGCAAGGGAACGTGACATGGCTAGAGATGAAACATGTCAGGTGTCATGCAGCCTTAGGGCCCCTGTCAGCGTCAGGACCCCTGATTCACATCCCTGTCCCTGTATGTCTCCTTTGCCCTGTTTTTTCCTAATGTTATTTTGTTGTTATTTATCATAAAAATGCATGTACTGATTTTACACCTTAATTACATTCTGGTTCAACGGCTGTGTTGCGGTGACTTTTTTCTGTCCTTATTTCATAGAATTAAGCATGTATTTAATCTGCTAGGTTGTAATTAAAAGTGAAGTGGATAGTGATAAAGAGCTTAGCATATTGTCATTTGCTGAGAATTGGTTTATTGTTTAAACAATGTCGTAGGATAAAGGAATTAGTTCCTGTTACTGTATCACAAGTTAATTTGCATGTTATGAAGAGAAAGCAGTAAGGTCATGAAATGCATTGAGTTAATGCCAACTGTATTCACTACAATGTACAAAACAAAAGAATCAGCTTTCATTTAATTTGATTTAATATATTAAAATTGACTGCATGTGAGTGGATGCATTTAATACAGTGCTGTGAAAAAATGTTTGCCCCCTTTCTGATTTTTTACTTTTTTGTATTTGTCACACTTAAATGTTCCAGATCATCAAACAAATTTAAATGTAGGACAAAGATAAAACAAGTAAACAGTTTTTAAATTAAGGTTTTTATTTTTAAAGGAAAAAAATACAAACCTACGTGGCCCTGCGTGAAAAAGTGTTTGCCCCCTAAACCGAATAACTTGTTGGTCCATCATTAGCAGCAACAACTGCACTCAAGTGCTTGTGATAACTGGCAATGAATCTTTTACAACGCTGTGGAGGAATTTTGGCCCTTCATCTTTGCAGCAAGTTTTCACACAGGACCAGTTAGGCGCTTCATTTAAAAAGTGCATTTTGTGTTTACTTGTGTTTACTTTGTCTTTGTCACTTTAGACAAAAAAAGCTCATATACTGTTAGTGAATACAGTTAGTAACACATATTAACACATGATTGATGTAAGTTAAGGATACAATCCTAAACGATCAATATGATTGATGTGTTGACAATATGCCTGGAACAGATCAGCCTTCACAGAAAGCAGCACTTTTGTAATGCTATTGGTGCATCAGCTGTTAGTCTAAGCATTGCTGATGGATGTTATATTTTAGAGCTGATTCATTATGGACATGCCTGCTATTTTGAAACAAAAGTGGCTCACTGTCACTTTAATTTCTGGCTTTTGCCTTATGTGACCTTTCACACTTGTTGTAGAGGGATGCTGTACATGCAGACCAGTGTGTCTAAAACATTTACACTTAAAAAAAAGTCATAACAAAGAGTCCTTTCTGAACTTTTTTACAGTTTAAGTGACTTTAAGTTTTTTGGGGCATTGCAGCACCATGAGTGACCACTGGAAGAATTGCAATCAGGTCTGAGCCCCAGTGTGATTTGCAGTCAAGTTGGATCAATTTCTGATCTTACTGGTGCTTCCTGGTGTAGGAACTTAAAGCAGTTGAACTGAAATTTGCCATTAAAGCTAATAATTATTGAACCATGACTAATTTACTGCCTAGAGAAAGCTATACCGATGAGCCACGGTTTAGTAGAGGGAAGATGTGCATGGTGAATTCAGTGTTTATTGCCTAGGAGCTTATGTTTTTGTTGACATTAGTTTATTAATTGTTTTTTCACAACAAAATTCGAAATATTCAGAACAGATTTGGATGAAATTTTCAGGATAGGTCAAAAATGGCAAAAGGACCAATAGATTGGATTCACTGAGTCTGGATCATCATCTAGATGCAGAAGATTTTTAAAGGATTCTTCACCACTGTGAGATGGTGAAGGCCAAATTCAACATTTGCTGAAAGCCTGCTGATTCAGTAATGTGCCCATGGATTTGATGCATCTACAACACTTATGGACCTAGTTCCAGAAGAAAATCACCATTATGGAAATGTTATTTTTCATGAATAACTATTTAAATAATAATGATTTGTATGCGATTCCAAATGCTAATGGTAGGTTTTCATGGCCAAATAATCCAATAACGAGGGTCAAATAAATTTAACAATATTACTTTTGGTGCAATTGCATTATGGGGTAAATGAGCATACTGTAAGTTCAAATGATAATGTTTTTTTTTGCCATCAAAACAAACTGGTTTGAAAATGTTTGTAATGGACAAACCTTACTGTAGAGCAGCGGTTTTCAAAGTGTGAGGCGCGCCTCCCCTGGGGGGCGCCAGAGAGCTTCAGGGGAGGCGCGAAAAAATAAGAGAACGAAAAATAAACCTGGCTAGAGGCAAGATGGAACAATTTTTAGTACCTCAAGCTAAAGTGAGAGGGCACAGAGTCTGGGGTGAGCAGAAAACAGAGGAAGTATGACCCTGATTATTT
>JAQQAE010005593.1:0-17468 GCA_029823295.1 Pseudamia nigra | reverse complement strand
TTAAAAATGTGACATTTTTGGACAGTGAGGCTTATAATCAGGTGCGGTTTATAGTGCGGAAATTACGGTACTTTTGTACAAACCAGACATGGAACATGGTTGCAAAACAGATGGTGCATTCCTGTCTTGTCTCAGCAAAAATGGCATTAAACTGCCAATTCCAACATGTATATGAGATTGAAATGCACCTTGCAAACATGAGGGCCTGTTGGTATTAAAATTAGACAGGCAGCAGGCTCATTGCTATCATCAAAACACAGTTGCGCTACTGACTAACAAACTGGTCTTAGTCGTAAAAAACAGGCCAGTGACTGGTATCTCAGAGATGCAATAATCATTATTCCTTAAAACAACATGATTTGTGTGTATTTCTGCATAATAAAAAAAAGTAATTCAGGCATGGATGAGAGTATATTGAACCTGGATCACCATTTAATGATGATGGAGATAGAATACCATCATGATGATGAATATTACGGGAAATGGCACACAGAACTCTGATTGGTTTATTGTATTGTACATTATGCAAAAAACACTCCCACTGATAATTAAGTAGATAACAGATGAATTACTCCACCAGGTGGATGGCTGGGAGTCACCCTGGCAAAACCTGACCTGGTCACACCCCCAATGATCACAGACGTCACACTGTTGACATTGCGCTTTAAACTTCCAAAATAGGGCCAGTGTTCTTAAAGGAGGGGAAAGCAGTTTTCCCATGGATGAAAACTCGACAAAAACAGGCCAACTAGCTTACACTTGGCTCATGTCTATTATTATGAGCCACTGGTATCACTTCACTACCCAACATTCTCCTAATTTTTATGACAGTTAAGCATGACAGCTAGAGGCACACTCACCTGATTGTCAGGAATGGCACCAAATTCTGTTCAGATGTAGGACGACCATTAGTTTTGTGTTCTGGTGTATCACGGCTCTTGAACCACTACTGATCATGTTCCCTGGAATCTTGGTCCCACAAGGTTGGTTTGAACTGTTCTGATAATAATAATAATGGTAACATAACATATCACCACATGTAGTGTGAGGTTTTGACTATTTTTATGGTCTTGCCAGGTATATGTTTGTTCATTGAGAAAACAGGATGCAAGGCGTGCAACTCAGCTGTGAATGCTGTGTCCCTCTGGTGCTCTTCAGTTTAGGGATCTAGTGGATTCACAAGCTCTGAGGCACTCGAACAGGGTAACTGGCTAAAAAGCCTCTAATTTCATATGACTGTTGATTTACACCAGTTAAAATCATGCCAACACGGTCGCATGTGG
The DNA here is from genome assembly GCA_029823295.1 of Pseudamia nigra. Lineage (NCBI taxonomy): Eukaryota > Metazoa > Chordata > Actinopteri > Kurtiformes > Apogonidae > Pseudamia > Pseudamia nigra. Next base: position 16,185 of record JAQQAE010005593.1, on the reverse strand, counting down.
ACATACACAAACTAAATGCGTTTGTGCTGCTCTATACAGACAGAGGAAAATGTTCACATGATGAATCCAGACAAAATGATAGAGGTTGTGCAGTATATATATCACATATGCAGATACAGTACTTGGTTTGCCATCAAAAAGGAAGGTGATATAATTGTAATATGTCAGTCTTTCGAACCTGTAGAAATGACACAACCACTTCAGACCAGTTAACTGTTTCTTTAAGCTCTTGGTTCAGTGGTTCTAAGTGGTTCTGAGGATTCCTGTTGGTTTAAATGGCTAATAGTGATACATATTTTTGATTTGGTTGGTGAGTTTGATTATTAATTGCATGGTGAATTGCTCATGTTTATTTCATATAACATGGTTATCGTTTATGTGCTACAGTGTGGTTGACAGAGAGCAGGGATGGTCTGCATGTTGCAACACCATTGACTGCTACTCATGGGATGTTTACATTTGATTGTATTAATTGTTTTAGATTGTGTCATAATTTGAGTCTGTCTGGATACAGAGTTAAAGATTATCACAGAGGTAATGAAATTGCTACATTTTTTCACAGCCACTTCTCACATTGGAATGTTTTCAAACAGAGCATCTTCTACTTTATGTGCTTTCACCCAAAGATGGAGAACAACGTCTGTGTCACGATCTGCGTGTGACATAATGACTGTTTTTAATAGAAGTGAAAATGTAGACCTGTATACAAGAATAATGAGCTGTCAAGCTAAAACAGATGATGCAAAGTCAAAAGATAAATTAAACTTGGAAATCAGAGAGGCGAGCAGACTTGTTACCTCGGTTCCTGGTAAAGAACATTTGATGGATAAACAGAATGTGAATGAAATCACTGCCCTCTGAATCAGCCCTGCTTTGACCTTGCCTCCATGCTGGTGGTGGTGTTAGTGCATATTTTCCCTCTCACCTCTGATTAGACACAGTAGCATTCATCTACTGGCACACGTCAGGCTGCTTTGTGTTTTCTCCATGTTCTGAGAGGATAATGGATTTTTCGGTGCAGCTCGCACAGACGGAGGCTCGGGAAGAGGTCTACCATCAGCTGCACTGGCCTCATTGTCACCCCCTTAAAGCTCCGAGTTGACTTCATTTGCATCCCGCCAGCAGCTAAACACTTTAGGGGAAGCGTTGCACCACTCCCCTCATTTGATTTTAGAAGTGGAAATGATTAGTGGTTGTGTTCTCTGTGCAGCTGTCTAGCTCCAACAGCACATTATCCTTAAATTCAGTGGACAGCTTGCAAGGATGCAAACAGTTGTGCGTTACTTGTTGCGGCTTTCGTAATGTTGTAAAATATCAACTTTTTTTTTTTTTTTTTACAGGGCAGCGACGATGGTGACGTGGACAAGAATAAGTGCTGCACGCTCTGCAACATGTCTTTCACCTCAGCAGTGGTGGCACAGTCACACTACCAGGGTAAAATCCACGCTAAGAGGCTAAAACTGCTGCTGGGGGAGCAGCCTGCCATCACAACCAAAGGTACGGCTGGTGTTAAATATGTACTGTGGAATTTAGTGTAATCCAATGGGGGCTTATTAGTGACAAAACAACAGTTACAGAATAAAAGACAGGATGCCATATGTGTCGTCTGCGTTTGGAGGTGTTGTTATGTACGTGTGAAATGGAGTAGAACATCTATAGCACATATTGTGTTTGTTTTTTCCCTCATCTTTCCTTAGACATTTTGTTCTCCACTGGGTTTTCTGAGGAAATCAACCAAATTGCAACAAATAGCCAGTGTTTATATTCGTGAACTGAGATGTTGTCTTGATTTTGCAAGTCTGTTTTCGCCCACACCCACAGAGGTGGTGTAAGGTCAGAAGAAGAACGTCAAAGGCCACAACGATACAGCTGGAGGAAAAAAATAGTTATGCCGATTGTTGTTGAAAATGGTATGCTTCAAATCTACTTTAAACAAGTCTCATGATGAGTTACACTATATGAAATTACTTCTATAACAGCTAGTTCAATATTTTAGAAATGTAATGACACATTAAAGCAAAGCATAATTAAAATGATTCAGTTTGGATGTAAACACAATTGAACCCATTATGGATTTTGTCCTCTGTGCATCAGTATTGCTATGTTTATTTTAGAAGCCTGTTTGTGCTCTCACAGTGCACTGCTCCTTCTGAATTATTTTGTTTTTCTTGCAAATGCTTGAAATAAGTTGTTAGGCCAACTCTTAGATGGAGAAAACTTTATTTATCCTCGGAGGGCAACTCAATTTCTATGGCAGGGATTGAGAACAATACAATAATGCCAAAACGATAAATAAATGAGTAAATATTGCCAATAAAACCCAATATTTAAATTCTGACCACCTACTAAGCAGCAGTTTAATAGCTGAGGGATCAAATGATTTTGCGTAACGATTCGTCTTGCTCAGATGTTGCAGATAGTTATTAGTAAGAATTCACCATGATGCGGGACATGTTTCTCCCAGACAGAATTCACATTATTTAGATGCAATTCTTTTGGAGCAGTCTCTGACCACATTATTCAATTTTTGTCTTTTACTATGAAGTTGTTGAACCAGCAAATGAATGAGGAGGACAGAGGGCTCTCGGTGTATGTCTGATGCACAATATGGCCCAATCCCATTTCTAATTTCCACCTCTACCCTTGAAACAGAGCTGCAAGGGGAAGGGGTTGAAATGGGACAACCCTTCCATACCTCTTAAGTCATCAGCAGTTGTCGTTGGCACGATAAACAACCGTGACAACTTTGTTTTGAAGAGAATTCACCATGCCGTCAGCAGCTGTGGGTTTTTTTGCCTTGTTTGGGGTGGTTTGCCTCTATCTTGTCTCAGTTTCAAGTCCAGCCTGGAAAAGTCTCTGTTTCGAGGGCTACCCCGTGGCCCCTCCCCTCTGACTTTGCAAGCGTTGGGACACCCCTACCCCTTCACGTGAATGTGCTAAATCGAGTAAGGGGTAGGACGGAGGGGTGCGTTGGGATTGGACCTACCGTATGTCTGCTGTGGTTGTTTCATTTCCCATTTGTTACCTCCGTCAAAGAGGTTATTTTTGTGTTGGCATCAGTTTATTTATTTGTCTGTTTATTTGTTTACAACATATCTCAAAAAAGGTATATCAACAGATTTGGATAAAATTTTCAGGATACGTCAGAAATGGCACGAGGACCAATCATTTACATTCTGGGAGTAATCTTGATCATCGTCTGGATCCAAAAGATTTTTAAAGGATTCTTCACCGTTGTGAGATAAGGACAAATTCAGAATTTGTCCTTGTAACGTCACAAATAACACCCTGAAAATGTAGCCAAAAAACACAGGAAGCACCATAATAGATTCTATCAAAATGCAAAGTTCGATCCAGATATGGACGATATCCCGGGTATTGTGATCCAGAATGATTATACTTACAGGGTTTGAGGAAAAATAGCCAATGTATCTACAGATTTGATGTATATTAAAGATTTACAGAGCTAGATCCAGAAGAAAACAACCTTTATGGAAATATAATATATTAATATTTTTCCTGAATAACTATTGAGCTAATAATGATATGTATGTCATTCCAAATGCTAATGGCAGGTTTTCCTGGTCAAAGAATCCAATAATCAGGGTTAAATAAATTGAAGAATATTACTTTTTGATGCAATAACATTATGGGGGAAATGAGCACAGGTTCAAATGATAATGGTAGGTTTTCTCTATGATGAGAATCTGAGAAAGTACAGGTCAGAAAGTACAATTTACATAAGCACATAAACCAAACCATGGTTCAGATGTTGACCAAAGACATCTCGTCATTGGTCAACATCTGAACCAGGGTAGGTTTCACACACACACAAATTTAGCTTGAATCAAAAGCCTGAAATTCTAGACTTTATGAGCTAGGTATGGAAGAGCCCATCTGAGATATCAATGTGAAGTTTATCTTAACTTTTATTTCAATAAAAATTTGGCATTTCATTAATTTTGGAACCAATTAAACCAGCAGCTGGTGACTAGCAGGTGTGGCTGACTGTTTGTTTCTTTTGTCTGTGTGTATCCTCTACTTAATCACCAACTGTTCTTCAGCTTGGGGTGACTGACGTATAATCCACTGACAGCTGCTCACCTTGCATCTACTTACAAATTGTCAGTTGTGAGAATAATGAGCAAAGGTCGCTGAGGGAGGCAGTGAGTGAAAAACATTGCAAACGTCATATTTTATTCTGGATCCCAGCATCTGAGTCCACAGTGAGCAGCCTTGAGCACTGTTTGTTTACTGTGGTCTGTTGTAGCAGCAGTTGAACAAGTCATTTTGTATGCACTTCACAGCTTGGTGTATTTTCTGATATTCTATACCACAATTTTCTTTTATTTTGTTTAGATGTTTCTGTTGACTGATAAGCTGGTGCATTTTTATTATCTTGTGCTTCCATTGCGGGTCTGTCCTGAATTCATCCAGCAGCCTCTCTTTCATCTATAATGATCGGATTGAGGCAGAAGCTCGGCCAACGAGCCTTTTGTCTTTTGAGTTAATGTTTGTTGGGCTGACGCATGAAGCTTTTGGTAGAAATAAACAGAATATTCTGTGCCAGATCAAACATGCAAATCATTGGTATTTCGCTGTGGCGACCCCTGAGGGGAGCAGCCGAAAGGAGAAGAAGTTTCTTCAGTAAGGCAGCACCAAAATAGCATGTAAGTACCGAAAAGTGGGACAGAGAAGCCTTGTGCTATTGTAGGCAGTTCCATGTAAATCTGCTTCATTGCTGTCATCTTGCTGTAGACTGGGCACCTAATTTGTCAAGTTAGGAAAACTGTCATCAAATATGCCCCAACTGGTTTGTGTCATCTGTGCCTGTTTTGCCTTTAGTTGGTTGAATTTCTCATGGTTTCAGACTAGCCTATTTTAAACACCAATTCATTTACTCTCAGTTTTGTCTATTAAGTAGCCTAAAACATTACAGAAAGTCAAATTGTCCCCAAAAAGTGCTGGTCAACATTTTATTTTCTTAAAAACAAAATAAAAACCAGATCATGTTTTGGTCTGTATTCTTCCGAACCAGTGCTATTTTTTGTCACACACCATTTTATGGCTTTTTATCTGGCCTTTCATGCTTCTTTTTCCACATCATATCAGTGTTTTGCATTTTTGAATGGGGAAATGAAGGCAGCTCTGGCAGAGCAGTCTCATGTATGTCTATTCACTCCATTGACATAACTGGAAGCCTGTTTTGGTCTGGAGTAAGTTCTATTTACTTGGTTGCTTTTCTAATGCAGGGCAGTTCAATGCAGTTCCACAAGGGCTGCACTGAATCTAAATGAGTTTGAGTCATCACTTTGTTTGAAACCTCTTTTCATTTTGAATCTATTTGACTAAAGAAGCTTTTTAATCAGCCAAACAAAATTATAAAAAAAATTTTAAGGCCTGCAGGCAGTATGCTCATGTAATAATACCTCTCAATCATTACGTCTGACCCTCTGTTAGTGCATGGTATTCGGTTTACCTGCAGAGACCCTGTCCTCTGCTTGGATTTTCCATTTTCTGCTCGTTTTGCTGTGTTCAGGATGTTCCGCACCTTTTAAGCAAGTGTCCATGTTTTTCCGCCTTCGCAGCTGGAACTCTACGAGTTCGGACTTTACATCACTCCCTGTTCCAACCTCTGACTTCCGAGGCAAATTGAACACATTAGAGTCTTTACTTGTAAATATTGTGCAAGTAAAGATTTAGACACTGTAAAACACCCACTGCTAAAAACAATGTTTTACCAATGGACATAAGCATCAGACAGAAAGATGTAAAACACTTGGACAGACTGGTAGAAATGGCTGGATCAGTGGATGGCGGGAGGGTGGACTCTCTGGGGGCTGTGGTGGACAAATGCACACCGAAGAAGTTGGAGGACGTCATGGACAACCCAGACCATCCTCTTCACCTCATTCTGTCCCAACAGAGGAGCAACTGCAGTAGGCGGAACATTGTAGGAGATCCTTCATCCCCACCACCACAGCTGACGTCAGACTGAAGGCATGTTACTGACCTGATCTTTCTTGCCTATGTGGTTGTCAAATGAAAGGGATCAGTAAAGTTCATTCAATTCCACATCCAGCTCTGTAAACACTATGAATCTACTCACATCACAGCCAGGTCAAACAGTCAACTAGTTTTTGACTCCAGTTTTTTTCTAAAGGTAGTTTTGATTCTGCTTCTACTTAATTGCAGTGACAGTGACGGACACAGCCATTAAGGATGCCATCTGTGGCCACCGGTTCAGAATAGAAGCAGCTCTGACTTAGCCAGAAGTGTTGGTAACACAACCATCGATCATACTGATACCCTGCAAACTAATGGGACACTGCGGACCCCCGTCTCCACCTGGCATCTAGATACAAACACTAAAATACAGTATGTCAGAGTTTAAGGAAAAGGTGAGATTCAGAAAGCTGTTATCACACCCAGTGCAACTTTTCTGTGCTTTTCTTAAATTCTTCTAGGAGTGAAAAAGGCTGCAACAGCCTTCTGTATCAGATTTCTCCATTAATATTCATGGGGATAATGAAATGCAATATCACAACCATGCATTACCCTCAAAGCCCTACCACTTTTTTAAATTTTACCATCATTGCACACAAATAGTTGCACTAGTATCAAAATATCCATAAAAGCAAAAGAGAGGCTCTGTATAAGTCTGTTGCTCTTGTCCAAGTGATCAATGCTCCAGTCAAAATAAAAGAACTAGACTGAGCCTGTTTTATCCACTGAAACGGTAATCTAAAGCACCAGATCTGTCACAAATAGAAAATGTCAGGAAGATAAATCCCGGGCACCAGGAGGCTTGGACTATTGATTTCTACATAAGTAACGTCACTGGCCTGGCCGAGTTCCTCTGTTGATCCGTTTGCCTCTCGGGATTCTCCGTTGTTCCAGCTCGCTGTCAGCCAGGTTAGTGTTGCAAACGCGGTGCCTTACTAAGCATTTCTTTTCCTTGTTCTGTACAAATGAAACAGCAGGCAGCTGTTAAAAAAAGACTCAATTAACACATATGAGAATACCCAGCATCTCATAATCTTCCTTGGAGCAAGTGTAAATGAACCTTTGGGGTCCACAACCTCCATTTGAGAAACCCACGATAAACATTTGAAAACTGCACAGTCATCGATCTGAAATCATTACAAAGCTTGGTGAAGTGTTGAAAAGCTCCGTGTAAGCTGTTGCGGATTTCACGTCCAAGTCTCAGAAGATAGAGGAATTTCTTCTGACAGTTGAAATGAATGTTTAATGTTTTTTTCTCCTCGGGCCGTGTCCCCAGCTACTGCATTAACAAGGACTCAGGCATGTGAATGTTTTCACTCACCCAAATAGTGCTCATTTACATATATGTTTAGTTAAATATCAACAGCAAGTGTTGCAATGTGTTGCATTCCCAATTCAGATTTTATTTTACAGCTCGGGCAGAATGAATGTTAATTTGTCAGTATTTTTTACATAATGGTACTGCATGTATTTTTATATTCCTCCACATAGATAATCAGGTTTCTCTAAGCACTACTTCCACATTCTGGCCTGTTTCCAATTGTCGATGCCGTCAGCACAATAGCTGCCATGCATGTCACTTCCTTTAACATCTGCAGCTTAATGTGGGGCTGTGTTTTCCCCGCACTGATTTACTGTGGGGTGATTTGGAGAATGTGCGTTCTGGAGCTACAGTGTTCTTCCATTATGTGGCCATGGCCCTGCACTCTTCCATTTAAATGTGTCTATTATCTGATGACTCTAAAAGCCACATCGTGTTAAACAGCAGTTAGAGTACAGATCATAGCAATAACATTTTAAAGGTCACTTGTATTTTTAAATCGCTCCCTTCTGCTTTATAGTTTCTCATATTACTTAAAACACTCTTGCAGCTTTGGGACCAGAAATAGATTTGTAGTAATTTTTTTTTTCTGTTTGCGCACTTGACTTTGGTTTTAGACTTGTATTTGATTATGAAGTTTGGTGTAATTTATTTTCATCATATGGTAGGGCTATATTTGTTTTAGTGTAGTTCACAATGTTATGTACTATGTCCAATCCAAAATGCAGAAAACACAAATATTTGGGGCTGCGTTGTTTTAGTGAAAAAGTCATACTGCAATTATTTTGGGTGTCACAGAAATCTGTGATTTGAGTGGATTTACTATGTTGCCACGGAAAATACACAACTGTAGGTAACATGCAAAATGTAGAAATGTCTAATTAGCCTAAAATGGGACACAAAAACAAAGTAACATAAGAAGCTCCAAAAATTCAGTAGGAAACTGCAAGTTTATTACCTCCACCAAGTTTATGTTTTGGTCAGCATTAGTTTATTTATCTGTTTGTTTGTTCACAACATAACTCGAGCAGTTCTGAACGGATTTGAATGAAATTTTCAGGATAGGTCAGAATTGATCAGATTCTGATCTGGATCATCTTCTGGATCCAGAAGATTTTTAAAGGATTCTTCACCGTTGTGAGGTAGGGGTAAATTCAGCATTTGTCCTTGTAACACCATAAATAACATCCAGAATATTTAGACAAAATGCATAGATTCTATCAAACCACAAGTTTGATCCAGATATGGGCAATATTCCAGGTACAGTATAGTAATCCAGAATGCTTATACTTACAGGGGTTGAGGAAAAATAGTTACTGTAAGGCAGTAAATAAAGCTATAGACAAGAAACTGACATCGGATTGTAGTGAAAAGTCTGCTGATTCAGTCATGTGCTCACGGATTTGGTGTATCTTCAACATTTACAGAGATAGATCCAGGAGAAAACTGACACGAAGGAAATATTATTTTTCATGAGCTACTGGTGAACTAATAATGATATGTATGTGATTCCAAGTGCTAATGTTAGGTTTTTTATGGTCAAAAAATCCAATAATGAGGGTCAAGTAAGTGTAAGAATATTGCTTTTTGGTGCAATAACATTATGGGGGAAATGAGCATCAGTTCAAATGATAATGGTAGATTTTCACGATGGTGATGAACTGAGCTGCCTTGGTGGAGGTCCGCACTCTCTATTTAGGGCTGTATAATGTTGGGAATTATTATAATTGGTGATTGCAATTTGAGTTGTCTTGCTTGGTCGTCAAGCAAAATACATAACAGTAAAAAATACAGAAAATGTAAAAATGTCAAATTAGCATAAAAAAACAAAAATAAAGTAATGTGAGAACTTCAAAAAATCCTAACTTAGCAAGCTGTTAGTTTCATCTTGCCTGTTTTACAAGTCGTGCTTTTTTTGCATTTCTATAAATTAAATTACATTAAAAATCCTAAATACAAAGTTTTGAAGTGTGATTATATAATTAAACAGGCTGATAATGTGATTACAATATTATAGAACATCAAGTTAAAACACATGTCATATTCATGCCATATTTCCAAAAGTAACATTGCCTGAAATGGCCCAAAGAAGGAAGAGAACAGCTTCAATAATTTACAGGATAATGAGAGGAATGTTAGAAAACAAACTGTAAAACGGTGCTGTTTGCTCATTTTTGAGAAGCTTAGAATCTTAGAGAAGGGCAAATAATGTACAATCAGCTTAGTGCGACCTTCGCCCAACAGACTGTAATAATTCTCAGTCATGGAGGTGTTTTGTTTGTTTGCTTTATGTGATTTGCACAGCTTGCAATTCCTCCGCAGATGCAAAGCAGAAATATGAAAAAAAAAAAAAACAGTTTCCTGAGTTGTCCATACTGGGTCTGTAGACACAGGGGGAGGGGAGTAGAAAATCCAAAAGGGAACGGCACTGTAGGAAGAGATAAATGGATTCAGAGCACTTTGATCCCCTCCGCTCACAGATGCTGAATCTCTTCACATTTATAAGGCTGTTCACGTTAAATAGGTCTACTTTGTCCTGTGTCTCTGTCTGCATACAAATGCAACGAGGGGATTTGATTTGAAACGCAACTCTTAAAATTATTGCAGCTGAAATGTTTCCAGTGGAAACAGAACGTTGCATTAATGTGGCACATTGAAACGGGTGTGGTCAGATTTCATTCAGCCAGCGAACAGATAAAAGCTGTGTGCTCGCTTTGCTTTCATCTGCTCTGTATTTGATTTAAAAGGGTTTAAAGTTTTTTGATCACGCCAACTGGTCAATATTCAGTGACACTTTCATACAAATATGTTCCCAAGGCCCAAAACAGAGCACAAACACTTACAGGATAAGTACATCTCAGTGGCTTTTGAACTGACAGCTGTCAAGGCTAAACTATTCTCAAAGCAATGCCAAAGTGTGGTCGCTTTTCTTTCACTCTTCAAGCCCTTACATTCTTTATGCTCATGCTGCTGTTTGGTTTAGAAAATACATTACAAGCTCAATGTAAGCTTTTCATCCAACAAGACTATTTGCATCCCCCCTGAAGACAAATGAGAATATGAGTAATTGCTGACATTTAACAGTTTTCTGCATGAAAACCAGTATCTTGACTTTAATAATGCAGACATGTTATCTCCTTTGCAAAAGGTTTACTTTTATGCCCATATATTCCACAATCCAGTCCCAAAAAAGTACAGCCAAGTGGAAAAATAAACATTAAAAATGAATGCAGCACTATTAAAATTTATTTTGACTTGTATGCCATTGTGGAATGTAACATCTTTCATATGTTGTCTGACCAGTTTGTATTTATTTAAACATACAGCCCCAGTTCCAAAAAAGTTGAGATGTTTTGTAATCTGAGCTGCAGGTAGGCCAGTTCAGCACCAGGACTCTTCTCCTGCATTATCCCCATCCATTTTTTTTAGATGTGGTGCCATCAAATTCAGAATGAAATGGTAAAATGTCTCAGTTTCAATATCTGATATATTGTTTATGTTCTATTAGGAATAAAATTTGTGATTATGAGATTTGCCAATCCTTGCATTGTTTTTATTTACAGTTTGCACAGTGGCCCAACTTTTTGTAATTGAGGTTATATACAGTCACGTCTCAGTTTTTGGTCAGAAATATGTTCCATAAAGGTTCAGTCAGGGCAATTTTACAGCTGAAAATGAGCTAAAATAGTTAACAAAAACAATACATTTTGAAACAGCTGATGCGAAAAGGTGATTTTTAAACATAACTCAGTACAAATAGGAGCATCTGAGAAGAGGTTTAGTCCTTTAGGAGCAACGATGAACTGAGGATTCCCAATTTCCATGAATTGCACGCCAACACAGCCAAACAATAGACTGGCCAACAGTAAACCTCACACCAGCTGAAGCTACATGCAAATGCATATCAAATATTTGAATATCATGTAAAAGTTTAATATATTTTGCCATTTATTTCACAAAGTGAAAACTGCATACATTCTAGACAAAAAAAAAAATGCTTGGAGAGCATTTTATACCCACAATGTGTTCATTTTCTTGGTTTAGTGTAATTATTCATTAGCTCTTTTGCACCTTTGAAAATGAGACAGTACGCAGAAATACAAACTGCAATTTTAAATTTGAGGTTTGGATTCGATTATGAGTCATCTCATTTAGAGATAATAAGTCTCATCTTGAGCCTCGCATGTATGGATACAGATTTTCCGAACAGGTCCTCTGATGGTGTTTCTATCTAGCTGAAATTTAATTTAATAATGATCTTCAGTTATATCCATATGGAAAAGATATATAGATGTTTTTAAGTTTGCATCTCTTATTTGAAACTTGTAAGTAATGCATGTCACAGTCAAATCAGATATAAAATTCACAATATAAAACTTTGATTATGATTGTTGATATGATTTGTGAACTTATGACAAGAACATGTGATTGTAATTCCACATACAATATACTTCGAAGATACGTGTCATATCAAACGAATTTGATTTGGACCAACAGTGAAATTCAAATCCATCTGTCCAGTTTGTCTGAAAGACCATCCAGCAACATGACAGACTCCTTTTCATTGAGATGCACCATTGGTTTTACTATTTTCAATGGGACTGAAGAATTTCAAGCCGATTTCACATTTTAATATACAAATTTGAGCCAGCACACCGGGCTTCTCTGAGAAGTCAGAAATTAATTCAACCGACAACACTGTTTCTACTGTTCAGGAATGCAGGTACGAACGTGCAAATGTGTGCTGTGGAGACGGTGCCTTATAATCAGACAAACCTGTGCATAACTTGTTGTGGCTCCCAATTCTTAACCCATTGCATAGATTATGGTCTGCTGCGTTTGCTTGTTTTCTGTATTTGCTTGTTTCTGCTGTTCTTATTTTTTTATTATTTCTTATTGACACCAACTGTAGTTATAAGCTCACATATCTACATGATAATTCTCATTAATAAAGCATACATATTTTCCCATTTTTAAACCCATAAATAAATCATTCATTCAATAACTGTAATTTGGTTATCAAAAAATTAAAATGTTACTATTTCTTCTGCTTTTCTGTAAAACTGTAAAACCAACAAGAATAATTATGTTTTAGCATTAAAAATATTAATTAAAGATCTTGCACATACTGGTGGATTAACCATTACAGATAACGTATATGAAAAGTGATTTTGGTAATTACCAGCACTGTTAATTTAGGGCAGCTTTGGCATAAACCTTTCAATGAATGGTGATTAAAAACGGGTTGGTTTTTAACACATAACACTGGAAAGTTAAAATCTTGCTAAGGTTATGATTCTGTCACAGTGAGGTAGATGATTCTTCTCTCTCAGCCAATAGATTTTCCTTTTTTACTCTCAAATGATGACTTACTAGATAATCAATATCCCCATAGAGCGTATTCTGAACTGTAGTGCTGTGTTGTAGGCCTGCGTGGCGGATTGCTTCGATGTCTCCTCATTTTCAAAGGCCCACTCAACAATCTGACGCCTTTACCCTCGCATTTGCGCAGACAGCAGTGTGCCCATCAGGCCAATGAACCGCTGCAGTATGTGTGTCCTCTGACTAACCAGCTACAAGGCTGCCATTATAAAATGTGGCATGAGCACTGTCTCCTTGACTTGATGATGATAAATCAAGACCATCAGGCTTGGATGATTCATACTCGGGTGTACTGATGATTCTCCCAAAAATGTTTTCTTCACACATCACTGTCAAAAACATTCTTAGGCGTTTGGAAAAAGCTGCAGCTCTCAGGGTGGTTTTTTTAACATGTTCTTGGAGCTTAGTGCGGTATGTCTAATGCTCATAAACGTATCTCTGTGCAGCACATTTTTATCTTGCTGACTCTTAAAACTATACCATAGAAAAGCAAAGGCCTTTTCACAGAGTTTAAAGTGTCCTTTGCGCAGCAGGTGTCGCTCCGACTCGACACCATCTGCCTCTTGGTGATGGCGCCGAGCCCCGCCTTCTGAACTGAGCTGAACTCTCAATCAAAGCACAGAGGGGTGTCGAACAGTATGGCTCTAATGATGCACTAAATAGGACGAAAGGGGTTCATTCCTTTATGTGCCTGCTGGGTTATCTATGAGACCGGAGAGCCATCCTACAATAATGCAGCCTGTTATAAATGTTTGCCACCTCGAAGTAAGCGTAAAGACTTTAGGTAAAACAAGTGGGCTGCCAGACGAATGGCCCAGACTCCCTGTTGCAGAAGCAGTAAAAATATTCAATCAGAGTGTGATTACACTTTGCTGGAGGAGGATGCTGTATGGAGAGACTGCACCGATGATGATAAATGATCTTTGCTTAGGTCTTGTAATCACGCTCTTTTTAATTCCCATGTTTTTGCAGAAAGGTACAGTATTCACCAGTGCTACCCCTCGCTGCCTCTCATTCCGCTGTGGTCATTTATAATCCACACTCAAACTGGACCAAAAATGTCCTCTAGTAGTCTACAAAATTCTCTTAATTTGCATAAGATGGAAATTCAAACTTAACTTTTGAACTGAACACCTCAGTACCTCCAGGTGTTTGGACTAGTTGTAAGATATTTGACTAATATATTCAAGCTTTTTTCAATCCCTGGTGCTAAGTTCTTGTTCAGACCAGAAGCTATAGTGAGGTAAACATGCTGGATGGTGTCAACTAAACCTATTACTTAACACTGCACTGAAAAATCCATTACTTTATTTTCACAATACAGGGGAAACTGCTTACAGTGATCAAAGTTACAATGATCAGCTGCTTCTATAGCCCCTGGGACAGAATCATTCCTATACAAATGCACTTTTCAAATAATTTGCTTACACTGTTCATTTTAGATCTTTTCATACCTGAGGCTGGTGCTCCGTGCACATTTTCATTATTTTATCCCCATGAAAAATGTAGTCTCCTTGAAGCCTTAGGCTGCTTTCACACCTCTTAGTCCGGTACAGTGGTTCGATTGGACCCACAAGTTTCTCATCTGGTTCGGTCCACATTCACACCAGCATTTTTGCAAACGAACCAACCACTATGGCTGTTGTATATCATCCCACTCATGTGATGGCGCTGTTTACAAAATACTGTGTTTTAGGTGACGTAAGTGAAAGCTGATTGGCTCAGCATTTGTAGAGGGAAAAATCTAGCAGACAAAAATATTTAGCTTCATTTCGGAATAATGAATGGGACTATTTTACTTATTCTTGTGGCGATTTATTATCATCATTTGTTTGTGCAACAAGTACAAATACTGCTGTTGTTCCAGCATGGAAATCGTATTTGGGTTGAAAACAGTGCGCTTGTTTTTTTGCACGGAGAAGACGTTTCAAAAGACTGATGCAGGGAAGTTTACTAGCTTCTTGAAATACATCTTGCTACGGAAGCCTCCGTAGACCAAAAAGTGCTACATTACAGACAGCTAGACCGAATCGAGACCGGTCAGTGTTCTCACATCAGCGAACCACACCGGATGGAGGTGTACCGAACCGCACCGAGACCACCTTTTCGAGGTAGTCTCGGTGCAGTTCTTTAGTCCGGACCAAATCAAACTGGTTCGCTTTCACACTAGCCCAAACCAACCGAACTTGCAGATATTCCGGACTCCGGTCCGCTTTAAGCGGACTAAATGTCATAGGTGCGAAAACACCCTTAGACAAATTGTTACCAACAACCTTATACTTTGTGTAATAACTTGAACAACAGCCATTTCCACAAAATGTAAAATAAATTTAAAACTTGCATGGCTCTAAAAAACAAAAGAGAATATCAGAAAAAAAATCACTGCAGTCAATAAGTAACAGACATTTTTCTGATCCCAACTGAAGTATGCAACCATTTACACACAGAGTGCAGTGGCAACGATCCAGGCTCTACATTGAGGCCAATGCTGAAATAACTTAAAGTTGTAATACTGCTGTTGACCACTGGGAAGCCCTGGCTCCAACAGAGTTATACTGGACTCTCTGAAAATACTACGTCAACAAATTTTTGCCATGAGTCTTCATGGTGTCAAACATTTTATTTGGATTCTAATACGTGATCTGGTGGTCCATGTTCAACCTTTTGATCATCACTGTTAAGACATTATGAAAAAATCCAGCAAATCACTCCTGTGCTGGGGTTTGATTGACAGGTCGCTGGCGGCGTAGGACTTAGTCCGACATTCGTGTCTTCTGTTTGCTTAATAGAACATCATTTTCCCTGACAGACACTTGACTGCAGTTGTGGGTAAGTGCTTACACTAACAACAAAATAGTATTACTTTTTTGGTAATGTTGAAGTCTTACTGACTCAGTAAGCTAGTGGTTAGCATTAGCTTACCCATAAGACCCCTGACAAACTATGACAAGCTCTGCCATTCATCTAAATATGGTCGCATCCTGTTTTTTCTCCAAAATGTTATCAAATATGTGACAACCTGATAGCCCCGTCTCAAAAGAGCTGTTCAGAAACTATTGAATGACATCAGTCACTTTGTCACAAATACGCTGCCTGGCCAAAAAAAAAGTCACACACTAATATTCTGTTGTCCCGCCTTTAGCTTTGATTGCGACACACATTTGCTGTGACATTGATTCAATAAGCTTCTGCAATGTCTCAACATCTATTTATGTCCAGAGTTTTTCATTTTTTGCCAAGATCTTGAATTGATGATGGGAGAGTCGGACACTTCTCCAGCACATCCCAAACATTCTTAGTGGGGTTCAGGTCTGGACTCTGTGGAGGCTAATCTGTGTGTGAAAATGATGTCTCATGCTGCCTGAACAACTCTTTAACAATTTCAGCCTGATGAATGGCACAGTAGGCACTAGGCATGATGGGTAATCACTTCATCTGCCTGTCTTCTTACCCTGATGCACCCGTCACTCTGGAAC
>JAQQAE010005592.1:0-17468 GCA_029823295.1 Pseudamia nigra | reverse complement strand
ATTGTGATTAATTGAAATTAATCCACAGTGACCCTGTGATTAATCAGATTAAAAATTTTAATCATTTGACAGCCCTAAACAAAATATAGTATACCGAATGAACAAAATGAACCAAAAAGGGGAGAAATGATGAAGGCAATGAACAATAATGAACAAAAATGAACAAAACAATAAAGTCAGTGAACAAAAATATAGAACAATGAACAAAACTATGAAGTTACTGAGGAAAAATAAACGAAAACTAAGAATGTACAAAAAAATAATGAACAAAATGGAAATGGATAATAATGAACTGAAGAAATGAAAAATGTACTGAGCAAATAATGGACAAAAACGAACATATGAACAAAATAAATGAAATAATAAACAAAATGAACATGAAAAAATAAAACAATGGAGAAAATCACACACAAATGTGCAAAATAATCAAGAGAATTAACAAAAAAATAAGAAACAACTTGGCACACACCAAGGAAGGGTTCCACAAATCATTTCAGCTGTATAATAACAACAGTCTCAGGGAGAACATAGGAGCATATCCACATCCCTAAAGGAGACAGAAGGGGAAGGTTTGGTGAAATATCCGTCTTCCAACCTTGGGCTGTAGATGATATGTGTGTTCAAAACAGCCGACTACATACTGATTCTGACCACAAGTGCTCCGTATTATGTAGTATGTGACAAAACTGGAAATGTGCAGAATGCCAAAGACACTTGGATGTACTGAAATCTCTATAGGTTTCTCAGTGCAGCTGGAGCTGCATACTGAGAAATCTACTGCATCCCACAATGCACTATGATCATCCTCTGCTTCTTGTTTGAGCTAATGGTGACTTGTAATTATTGTGATTAGTGCATTATGGCCACCTGCACTGCCGGAATTCGGACTGGTGTTAACTATTTAGACACTTTAAATATTAATGTGGAGTAAATAAAGGCAAATAGGGCCGGGAGCTACATGTGTTAGTAGGTAAAACTGGTATGGTATGAGTTGGTCATTTTCAATTATTTTTAAATATTTTATATGCATTTTAGGCCATTACATGCACTTGATGAGTGGTTGCTTTGTGGAATACTTATTATCAAGAAAATCAAGGAAAGTGTTCAAATAGAATAAAATAAAATAGATATAGAGCAAATAAAAATAGAGCAAAATAGGCAAAAATGAATTAAAAAGAACAACAAAATGAGCAAGGGATGGACAAAAACAAGTAACAAACTAAGCAATAACAAAATACCCAAACTTACATACTCAGAGACAAGCTCCTTTGTTTCCTGGGTCACAGATGACCTAGTGGGATGACCAAAATTCATCAGGCTGGGACCTAACGAAGTGGTTGAAGAGAGGCTAGACTCTCTGGGGGCTGTGGTGAACAGGTGCACAGGAAAGTTGTACATCATTGACAACCCAGACCATCATCTTCACCTCGTTCTGTCCCAATAGAGGGGCAGCTGCAATGGGCGACTAACATCACTACACTCCATCCCCACCACCACCGGATTGTTCAACCCCACAGCTGATGACACACTGAAGACTGAAGATATCTCTTTTCTATGAGCTGGCCGACTGACATTCCTTGAAAGGGATAAATAAAGTTTATTCAACTCAACAAAATGAGCAAAAATCATTAAAATACTCAAGTAAGGTCATGAAGATAACCAAACAAAATAACCAACAAAATTGAACAAAAAAAAGAATAAATGAACCCTGAGTAGTAGAGGATGTTAGTGTATATGTCCCCTCCCTGGCCTTGAGTTAAAAAGTTTCATGGCGTGAGGGAGGAACAATTTCCTCAGCCTGTCTGTTGAGCAGGACAGTGACAACAACCGGCTTGAAGTCATTCAGTTCAGCGGGTCGTGGTTTCTTAGGGACATGAACGATGCATAATGTTTTGCACAGCTGCAGGACCTTCCCCCTTTCCAGGCGGAGGTTGGAGATGTACTGTAGAGGGTCCCCCAGCTCCAATGTGCCTTCAGTAAGCAGGGGGATACCCCATCTGGACCTGCTGCCTTGTTGGGGTGCAGCCTCCTAAGTTGTCTGCACACCTGGGCTACTGTAATCTTGGGTGGGGGGATATTGTCCTCCTCTGTGCTGTGGTTTTGTGAGGGAGCAGGAGGGGGGTTCAGGGGCAGGAGACTAAGAGGGAGGGTTGGGGGCAGGAGAGTTGGAGGGGAGGTTTGTCAAAGGGGGAGTTGGGGTGTAGTAGTCCAGGATGAGGTTGAGTGGGGGTGGTCAAACCTGTTGAAAAAGTTGTTAAGCTGGTTTGCTATTCCCACATCTCCTTCGGTGGTGGCCCCTCGCCTGGTACTGCAGCCAGTGATTGTCTTCATCCTGTTCCACACCTCCTTCATGCAGATGTTCTGCAGCTGATGCTCCAGCATCCTCTTGTATTGCTCTTTTTCCTGCCTGAGCTACACTCTGAGTTCCCTCTGCATGCGCTGAAGCTCCAGCTGATTACCATCTTTAAAGGCCAGCTTCTTCTGATTCAGCAGACCCTTGATGATGCTTGTAATCCAGGGCTTGTTGTTAGAGTAGCAGCATACTGTTCTTACAGGAACAACAACATCCATACAGTCAGTGGTGCAGTCAACAACCTCCTCAATGTTCCCACAGTGTGACCTCTGTAGTGCAGATGACCACTTCCTGAATGATCAAGTGGCGGTGGGTAGTCTCCTCACTTTGGGCTTGTAGTGAGGCTGAAGAAGGATGACGTTGTGATCCGTTTGTGAGGTTGTGATCCCTAACTGTGCAGAAGCCAGTTAGCTCCACTTTAGCCACCAGTATGTTAGCCATGAGCCACATTTCACAGAGGCACAGCAAAACTGCCCTCCCTGTAGGTTTTAACATTCTTAACCAGTGTAGCCAGTTTGTTGATATCGTTTGACAGTGAGTTCACATATGCAATATGATCACATATGATCACAGAGGGTACAGAGGGTTTATATCTGTACTTATTAGCTCGCTGCTTAGCCTTTAGCTTAGCACCGGCTCTGCAGCTGCGATAGTGTCTCCTCACCTCCTCTGGCAAATGTGGAACCACACCGGCCGATTTCGATTTCAGGTCCAACAGTTGATTCCTCGAATAAACGAGGTTCGGTGTTGCAATAGCCATATCCATAGGACAGAAAATAAAGATGAAAAATAAAAAAGATCGGAAGACTGTTGGAAATGCTGCCGCTCTCTGCGGCGCCGGAAACAGGAGGAACCTGTGGGATTAATAACCTGTTTTATGCATTAATAAATCCCAGTATATAGTTACTAACTTTAGTGTTTTTATGTGATACTATGTTACTGTTACTAAAGTACTTGTTTTTTTTTTAGTCTTTATGAATATAAAATACTAGTGCTTTTACTTGAGTACCATTGCAGTTTAGTCTACCCACCACTGATTTTAATTCATATTCTTGCAAAGAGCTAATAAGAATATACGTAACCCTGGATACAGAAAGACTCCAGCAACTACATGAACAAATTGTATTGTAAACATTTGTATCAGGCAATTGCATGGTTATTTCTATGTAAAAATCTAACACAAATGTCTGCAAACAACTGACAGGTTATTGCTTCTAAAGTAATCAGCTTTGCAGGCTCGTCACTGTGTTGTATGCTACATTAATGCCCACATCCAGCACATTTTCTACAGCATACTGTTGTAGGAAATTCAGTGCAGGATTTATAGTATGTATGCTTTCGTGACAGAGGCAGTGGTTCAGTTATTATACTTGTGGTGGAGTGGATGTGAGCTCTATTGTCAATATTCAGCTCCATTATCTGAATAAGGAATGAAATGGAAGTTTAAATACCAAACATGACAGTACTATGTTCAAAGATGAGTTCAAAAACAGCAAATGTGTCAAATACAGTACATAGTAGATGAAGAAATGAAATGGAAATATG
The DNA here is from genome assembly GCA_029823295.1 of Pseudamia nigra. Lineage (NCBI taxonomy): Eukaryota > Metazoa > Chordata > Actinopteri > Kurtiformes > Apogonidae > Pseudamia > Pseudamia nigra. Next base: position 13,570 of record JAQQAE010005592.1, on the reverse strand, counting down.
TCTACAGTTCTGGGATGACATCTGGATTAAAAAGAAAAAGGATCATGATGACAGAATTTTATGCAACATGTGCACAATTTCTGTTTCTTTTTTCCCCTTCAACAGCTACCTTTGTTTTGGAGAAAATCACAAAATTACCAAAATCCCAAAAGTAACATTTCTTTAAAAATAAATCAATAAACTCTAGAATCAAATTCCAGACACTGATCATTGTCTGATTGGACCGAGTTATGTGACAGACATCTTGTGTAAATGTTTTGAGGATAGATCACAATTGACATTAGGACCAGTTGCTTAGATCTTGACGGTGATCCTAATCATCGGCTGGAATTTTCCTAAAAAAAAAAGTCATTACAAAATACAAGTATGCTAAAGTAGATGTCCTAAAGTAATGTGTGGAGAACCTTACAAAATGAATGAAGGACAGTGAGGTGCAGTGGAAACTCCGCCAGGTGAAGGCTTGAGGTTTCGGCCCTGAATTGTGAAGCACCTAGAGATAATCTTGGATTATGATTGGCGCTATACTGAACTGAAAGGCAGCTCATCATAAACCTGCCTAGGCCATGCACAACGAAGCAGCAGAAGGTATGCGTTGTGCCACGACAGAGTAAGATAAAGAAAACTATTACGCTATGTCTTATGTGGATATAAACTGCACAGTTTGTGTTTAGCGTTTTTGAATTAACAAATGAAAAGACAGTTGTGAAAATCATGATTTGCATGGTTTGTCCTGTGCCTGAGTGTAGGCGTATAGCAATGCGTGTCTAGTGGCGCACGTGAGTGTGTTTGTATGTTGGGGAGGAGGAGGGCAAAATTGATTAGTAATTGGTTAGTTGCGAATGACTATCGATTGGCGTTTTTGCTTGAAATGCCTAGTTAGTATGTAGCCAGTATGTTGAGTGTATGTTTTTGTTTTATACTACGAATAGAAACTAGCTAGTAACAAAGAACCAGGTCCACAACTGGTTTGTGCGGCTTTACCATGTGTTCAACGTGCGCTTAAGTGACTGTGTGTAATGTGTGTAATTCAAAAAGCACTTGCAAAAGCTGAAAGTCACACAAACTGTGCTATGAAGCAGAAAGCGCCAAAGCAGCCTCGCCGTTAAATAAGGGAATATTCAAACATTTGTCACAAAATCCTCTTTGTATGCAAATAAATCTCAGTGCTAATAGCGTCAAATTCAGAAAAGAACAATGTAAATTGCCACCCCCATGCAAAATATGTGAATGGAAGTCATGTGCAACCTGCTCACAAACTGACACCCCCTCTCTGCCTCTGTGTCTGTCTCTTTCACTTTCTGACAAACCTTGAGTTTGTGAGACTTGAATGATGTTGAATTAACATTTAATGACATGAATCATGATCTGTTAGTCAGGCACGGAGGGAACAGGTTAATTTGTGTGTTATATTGGAGTTTTGTTCATATAAACATGACGATCAGATTGCTTTGAAAGATTTCTCACTCCTCTATCGATCTGATATCCAAAACAGTAGAACACAAAATTTAAATAAATGATCACTGCATCCGGGTGATCAGGTGACCTGCTGCACTGTGCGTAAAGGTGCACGCTATCACACTGAAGTTCACTAATCTCACATGCAGTTATTTTTGTAATTTCTGATCTACCAGAATTGCAAACAGGACTAAATTTTACTGACGTGGTACAGTTAATAGTACAATGACCAACAGCCGCTGAATCACACACAAGAGAAAAAAAATAACAGAGGTCATAAATAACTGTTCATTATGCACTGAAAAGGTAGTGTTTCAGTACATGTAACTCATGATCCAACAGGTGGACACAGATCCTGTCTCCATCAGTGTTTCACACTGTAGCAGAAATGAGGATGACAGCTGTCCAAACCTATGGGCTCCTCATTGCCGTAAACGTCCAGTGGATTCTTCTGTCCCTGAAAGGGATGTTGACTTTAATCTACTTGTGTTTTGACAGATGTACAGTAACTATAGCACAGAGCTTTACTGATCCTGCAGATATAACCACAATGTGCCCATCGAACTCTCCCAGACTATCTCATTTATGAGCAGTTTATTGAAAATATGAGGTCACTGTCATTAAGATCCAAAGTACAGTATGTTTTTACTGCAGACACAATGTAAACTTGTGCAATTTGTACAGGTTCCCTTAAAACCAGTTTACGTGCCGATGTGCGGAGAAAAAACGGACTCCGATGTAAGATGAGCAAACAGTGCAGAGGCTTGCATATCATTAGTGCTAAACCTTCAGTAAATAGGTCTCAAAGGGTCTCATAGAAGGAGCAGACAAACCACACTTTTTGTGCATGGTCTCTGTTAAACTAAATTAAAACAGAAAAATAGAGTGACCCTGTATATGACCCTTAAAAACATCATCCTCTTTCACTACAACTGACATCAGTTTAAGGGTGGTTTCTCTTACATATTTTCTATTTAACTGGTGCTGATTACCCACGCCGACAGAGTCGGGCCATGGGTAAAGCGGTCAGTGCCGTCTGTGGGTGTGTGTGTATTTCTGTGTGGGTCCATGTTCACCCTATAACTTGACCAAACTTGACAGTAATATTGACCTTGACCCACTCTGGATCTCCATTAATGTAGGGGTTAAAAAGGTCACAGGGCCAAGGTCAAACATACTTTCACCCTATAACTCAATCAGGAATAGAGCTAGGGTGACCATTCTTGGCAGTAATATTGACCTTGACCCACTGTGGACCAAAAGGTCAAGGTCTCAGGGCCATTCACACCGTAGCTTAATAACTATAAGAGCTGAAAGGACCAAACTCCTTGGTGATGTTGACCTTGACCTACCCTGGTCAGCCATTCATTTTGGGGTTAAAAGGTCAAAGGTCAAGGTCACAGCCAAGGTCAAACTTGCTTTAAGCTGTATTGTAGCTTCCACTTATTGAAATTTCACAAACTTTTTTTCTGGTTTGAAAGGTCTCTGAGCCCTCGCTCACATTGTTTGGTCATATCAAATGTGTGCAAGGTCTAGACAAGCATCCTGCATGGGTTTGGATCTCACCTGAGTGCATTCTAGAGCTTAAGCACATTTTGTGGGAAAGCAACCACAGAAAACAAGCAAATATGTGTTTTAGCAGTTTGCTGAGGCACAAATTAGGTGTCTGGCATATTTTGGTTTGGTGACATTTTTCATGTGTATTATTGGAAGATTTAATTGGTCCACCTCTGCTTGTGAAGAAAGAATGTTCAACACAAAGAGACAAATACCAAACAGATTTGTCTGATGTTGCTTATTAGTGTTTTATGCAACTTGTGCTGCCAAAAAAAACACCTTTCCCTTGCAATATAGGTACCTTATGTTGAATGTTCCTCTATTTTAATTACTAATTTAATATTACTCTGCTCCTTTTTTCCTCTCATGCTCTGCATGTCGCTCCACTGCCCTGCTGATAGGAACAGATAAAGAATCTCTCTGCCAACTCTCGCTACAGCAGGGAAGTTGTGTCTCCACGTTGCTCTGCACTGCTGATCTCTATTAAATATAACTTTAAGACGTGAGACTGAGGCACAGTATCCACTGAATAAAGACAGAGAAAAGAAGTCCTTCCAGGGAGGATAAAGGATGCAAATATACTACGAGCTAAATGAAAATGGTTTTACAGTTTGCTACAAAAACACGCACATAAATATTTAATGGGAACTTTTTATCACTAGTGTTATTGTTTCCCCACAGTATATGTGCAGTTTTATCTTAAGGTATTTTAAATTGAGGATGATTTTCTTGATGCATTTTCAGTTGACTCTGAGCTTTACTTATTGACAGTGATGCACGCTGAGCTTTCATTAAAAGGTCCCATACTGTGAAAATCCATCTTTTTGAGATTAGAGGTTCATATAAAGACTGTGAAGTAAACTATAATCAAGTCAATCCTACCAGTCCTGAGAAATCCACATAAAAAGATGGACAATGGGAAAACCATGCCATTTTGAATGTTGGTGATTTGTAACATCACAAGTCCACAACTATAGTCAAGATAAAGTGCATTTGCCCCCGTGAGCCAGTAGAATTCTGATTTAAAGCATTACAAGTTACAGCCAATCATATTCAAACTAAAATGAGCCCCTCCCCCAAGAGCATTATACAGTAATTTGCTGACGATTGACAGAAAATTGTCCACAAAAGATAAATTATTTGTTTTTGTTCCAGTAGCCTTTTGTCCGAATATGATCCGAGGTCCTGTGGTTCAACCAGTCAGTGTTTTTTGATCAAAAGTGAGCGGATAAGATACCTCAGAGTAAAATCAGAGTGAATGTGATGAGATGGCACAGGATTAGATGAGAGCAGATAAGGTGAGATGAGATGACATGGGATTAGGCAAAACAACATGTGATGAAGTGGGATTAGGTCAGATGAGATGGGATTAGATGTGGAGACATGGGATTATGTGAGATATCATGGGATTAGGTAAAATGAGATGACAAGAACTCCTTCTCCTGAAGGAAATCTGTCTTGAGCTGAAAGGTTCCAGGCACAGATGCATTTACAACATGCACATCAGCACAGTTACAAACATGCATAACACTACAGTCAACTGTGCTGCAGATGTCTGTATGTTGTAATTTGCATTTTGCACAAACAAATATTGCACATAACCACACAATGGAAAGGCACATGGTAAAACAGTGCAAAAAACAAATACAGTAAATACTTATAACTCCATAATAACAAGGATAATTACTTCTAAATTGAATCTAAAACTAAAGTAAAAGATAGCACATTTTACTTTGCAGCACACAGGCATAACAAAACTAAACTTGTTTTGTTTTTCTTATGAATATTGTAATAAATGACACTATGTTCATAATCACATACAGCTCTATTTCTTCACAACTATCAGGTGTTTGTTCATTTAACTTTAACTGAGCAACTCTTTTTACAAACTATGTTGGGCATTTTGTTGCAAAAGTCAATAAAATAACAAGCTTATGTGGAGACAATGGTGCATTTCATCCTTTTATGCATGCATTGTAATACTCTTGGCTTCACAGTGCAAGACAAAGGATGTTCAGCTGCTTGCCTTGGGCCGGTTTTCCAGAGGCTGTGATGCAAAATCCACCATAAATCCTTGAGTCCAATTAGGATGCTCCAAAGAAACCTCTTCCTTGGATTTGTTTGTGATGAAACTGAATTTGAAATGAAAGGATTCAGGGGGTGTGTTCAATATCATCTAATAGTAAAGCCTTGTTTAACACAGCGTGGCATGTGATGTAGAGGAACATACAGTACTGTACATGGGAAACATACAGACCTGAGATGAGGAAACATTCTCCATAAACCATAAAAAAACAGAACACAGTGCTGACAAGTGTGAGAAATACAGGTTGTACTCTAGGAAATCATGTTAACCCTGTCACCCTGTTTGTCACTGATTTGATGGGTGCAGATTGAAGTACAGTGGTTATTAACTAAATATAAATCAGTCACACATACTCAGCTCTGCTGTCTGAAAACCACAGTCTTCATTATTGAATTGTGAATTTCTTTAAATTACACATTTCCCTTATGTTCATTTTAACTCTGACACTTTGCCTGTGCATGCTTGTCTATCAATCAGCACAAATGAGGCTGGCCTTTTGTTGCTGATTGGAAACGACTGAGTCCTTTGCAATTAGTTGCTTTGACTGACTCAAAGATCTGTGTTTTACGTGAGCACAGGATGGCAAATTAACATTAGCCACCAGGCAAATCAACTGCAGCTGAATATTTGGCAGTGACAGAAAAGCCTGTCAACTCTGCCAGACACTGTCAGTTAAGCCAGACATCTTTACATTATTTTTACCTCATTGAATTTAATTTGGTGGAGCAGTAGCTTCCCAACAATTACATAATAGAGGGTATTTATAGTAAAAGGTGTCGAGCCAACCAGAGGCACTGCAAGTTCGACGCAGTAATTACACCTCTGGTTTGGACCTTGAAAGTAAGACCATGTTTGACAAGTGTCTGTCTTTTGCATGTAGGTGGAAGAACAAAAAGAAAAAAAATGCACTGTAGACAGATTACACATCAGCCACAAGCAATATCAAGATTATGAGGCCCAGTTGTAGATAAAGACTTAAAGATGCCAAATATTTAAGCTTAGTTATACTGTATATTATATATGTATTATTTGAGCTGCCCACTAGTTACCTCCACCAAGGATGTTGTGTTGTTGGCATTAGTTCATTTATTTATCTGTTTGGTCCTTATGCCATTTCTGTTTTATACAATCATTTAGAATCTGGTAGTAATCTGGAAGATTTTTAATGGCTTCTTCACCATTGTGAGATGGGGCCAAAGTCAACATTTGTTCTTGTAATGCCACAAACACCCAGAAAATTTAAACAAAAAGGAACACCATAGTAGATTCTGGCAAACCACAAAGTTTGATTCAGATATGGATCATTTTCTGGATATAGTGATCCAGAATGCTTATACTTACAGGGGTAGAGGAAATGACTACTGCAAAGTAACAAATAAAGCTACAGAAAAGAAAACAGACACCAAATTGTAGTGGAAAGTCTCCTGATTTGTCACGGAGCAAGGAGGACCCAATAGCAACACGTTGAAATAGCGAGTTTAGTTCACAGTCTTTATCGTAGTTAAGTGAAAAATGACAGTTACAGGAAAAGGGAATAGCAATGGAGCTGAGGGCGGAACTGTGGTCAGGTTGGTGGTGGTATGGGGACACAAAAGAACAGCTGGACGGAACCACTCCCCAATGGGCTGGATGGACAAGAGTAGAGGAGTGATCACCAGGAGGACTGAGCCGATGATGAGATGGGATCGTTGGTCCAGTGAACAGGAAAGGCTGGCAGGTCTGGGTCAAGCTGGGTCGGTAACAGGTAGGAAATCCAGGGAAAGCTGGCAAGTCCTCCAGGAGAGCCCAAAGACCATCTGGCAGAGAATGACTGGGAAGAGGGGCTTATATACTGTGTGATTGATGAGTAGCAGGTGTGAGCACAGGTGAGGAGAGATGGGCTGATTAGGCAGGTAAGGGGAAGGCAGGTGTGAGAGCAGAGGCATGACATGATTCAGTATTGTGCCCATTATGTAGATGTTGAAGATACATGATATCATGTATCTTCAACATCTACGGAGCTAGATCCAGAAGAAGATCACCATTATTGAAATATTATTTTTTGTGAATAACTATTGAACTAATAATGATTTGTATATGACTCCAAATGCTAATGGTCAACAAATCCAATAATGAGGGTCAAATGAATGTAAGGATATTACTTTTGGGTGCAATAATGTTATGGGGGAAATGAGCATACAGTAGGTTCAAATGATAATAGTAGGTTTTCACTATACAGAGAAACTGAGCTGCCTTGGTGGGGCTCTCCCCGAAACTTCATAATGTCCATTCATTTCAATTACAGCAATGACCTGCATCATGTGTAACAGAAGATAAAGTAAATAGCAGAAAGTGAGAAAAAAATGTTCACCATGCAACCTGTGAACTGCTCAAACAATGATTCAGTGTTTTGGGGATGTGTCTGCAGTATCTTTGTCTGTGTGTGTGCGCAACAGTCCACCTGAATTGTGACTGATTTAAGTCCCTGTCCTCAGTATCCTGTTCTTCAATTTGGCCTCAGCAAAATTCAACTTCATCCACTTACACCCAATACATATTCATTTCATAAAGTCCACTCATAAAATCACAATTTTGAACTAAAATGAATTTGGCAATTCAGCAATTCAAATATGAATTTCCCCAAAAGGGATATATAAAGTTTTATTCTATTCTATTCTGTTCTATAAGAGCTTCCCACAGGAAATGAGTATATATTATGGAAATATTATACACAACAAGCATACTGCATCATATCAAGTGGATGCCCCTGACACATTATCTTTGTGTATTCTGAAATAAATACTTGAGAGTGGTGTACTCACCAAATAATTGACTGTCTATCTGTAAATACTTCTGCCCTTTACTAGCTGCATCCAAAAGTTTTTTTTGTTGCATGATCGACTTTACAAAGCTCTGCAGCAGATGTCTTGTCATCCTGAGGCGATGTAGATTCTCGAAAAAACAACATTAGGAAAGAGGTACCTGCAGCTCATCTGCTGCTTTTATGTTTGTCTCTGCTAATATGCCTGTCAATGAACCCTTTTCCTTTTGATACTAATTTCCATATCCCATTGACAAAGAGTACAGTAGGCATGATGTAAGTTGTCTTTGCTGCTTTTTGAAATAAATGCATGTTCTTTTCACTGAATGGTGTCTTTTGTTTCCGTATGTTAACCTTCTGTTAATGTGACAACGTGCTAGCACATGGAGGCTTTTTACATTTTGATCCAATAATATCAGATATTCATTTGACAGCCAATCACTTTTTTGCTAATCTTTTGTTAGACCAAAGTTCTTTCAGCTTTGAATTATATGCTGTGTTGCATTACAGTGCATCTCCAAAAAGAAGGACAAGCATCCGTGGAATTTAAATTCCATACTGCAGGTCTAAAGCTGGATGTATGGACGCCCTACGTTTAGTGCCTTCTCCCCAACACCAAGCAATTACAGTGTTACCCCAGTTTACGAGAACATCGGCTTACGAATTTCTTGGGTTACGAGGAGGAAATGGAGCAAATTTTTGTACCGGCTTGCAAGCAAAAACTCGGGTTGTGAGTAAAATTATTCACTGGGGAACTCCAGGAGCTACAGGCGCTGCAACAACAGGAGGTTCAGCAGCGGAGAGGAGAACGATGAGGAGGAGGAGGAAGTTAAAACAACAGCAGAGATTAAGGAAATGTTGTGGCATCATGAACTGTTCTGGAGGTTCATAGAGGGAAAAAAAAAAACACCTCGCCTGCGGCCATCTGTCTCCAAGGTAATGTCATTATAAATAATTTTTGGAACTAATTTAATGCATTCCTTTTTCAGATAATTAAGATAACTTCCTTTAAAAATGAATAAAAAATAATATACTACCACTGAAAACAACATAATTTCACTGGTGGAGGTAATTAATGCATTGTAGGGCGACACGGTGGTGCAGTGGGTAGCACTCGTGCCTCACAGCTAGAAGGTCTTGGATTCAATCCCAACACCAGGTGGGCCTTTCTGTGTGGAGTTTGCATGTTCTCCCCATGTCTGCGTGGGTTCTCTCCGGGTACTCCAGCTTCCTCCCACAACCAAAACCATGTACTACAGTAGGTTAATTGTTTACTCTAAATTGTCCATAGTTGTGAATGCAATTGATTGTCTGTCTGTATAGTCATGAGGTCTCAGCCTCAAATTGTGAAGTGCCTAGAGATAGTCAGTGATTATGATTGGCGCTATACAAATAAAATTGAATTGAAATTGTAGGTCTCACTCTCACTCTGAATGTATCAATTTCCTCCATAATGTCAAAGCCCTGTGCATGTCAAACATACTCCCAAGGTGCTCAGAGTTTGAAACTCACCCAATATTAATCCACCTACAGAAATATTAGATCATACCATAGATGCATGAAACTGACAATACCAGCCAAGTGATACTAGGGAGTTAGAAAAGTGCTTGGATGGAGGAGGCTGGGGTGGGAGGCACAAAAGCCCTGTAGATACAAGAGACCAAGGAACATGTCTGATTTCATGGTATGTGTTTTTGTCAGTTCAGTTCGTGGCCCTCATCCTGATCCCCTTTCCGAAACCCTCCAACCAAGACTAGTTTTATGCTTAATCCTTTCAAATGTATTTATTAGTACACAGAATAATTGTGATGTCATGATTCAGTTTCTGAACTGTTGTTTTGATTATGTGGTCACCGTTTTTGAGCCACTCTGGAGGAACTGACCATAAATTGGACAAATGGAATGGAACTGTAGGAGTAAATGGGTCAGAGGGCTGACGAGTAATGCCAGCTTGTGGACACAGTTATTTCCACATATAACTCATTGCACAGCCCTGCTCCTGGCCCACTATTACAGCTGATGAAACTGCAACTGTGGTGATTCTTTCACCTGCTGTCTGTGCCGGTAATGATGTGCCCTCCATCTGTATCTGTATTTAATGTCAAGCACAAATGAGTCTTTGTACGTAGCCTGACTACATTTAAATGTGGATTGGTATTAGTATCTGTGTAGAAGGGAATAGACACTGACATTTTTCTGCAGCCATCACAGAGGATGATGATTCAGAGGGTGTTTATACAATCTTCAACTTCACCACAAGATGCCACTCAACACCATCTGCTCCATCAAGTGCCTAACCATATATGTGATTAAAGTGGGGTATCTTAAAATATTTGTAGGTAGAGTGGCTGATTCAGATGATCTACATGGTTGACTTTAACCTGAATGGACATGTTTTCTATCTATAAAAATAAACTCCAGGTTAATGAGCTCGTGCATGTTCGCTGATGATCAACACAAGAAGCTACCACTTCAGTCTAAGCATAGTTCAGTTACTGCAGGATAGAGGGAATGTAAGTGCCCGAAATTTAGAAGTATAGCAGTGGGAGAGAAAAATCAAATCAAGAGCTCCAGTTTAAACTATGCAAATTTCAGGTGTCTGCATGAAACCTTTACAAATGGAGTATCTGTTTGATGGACACAGCTTCCTAAAAAAAGAGGGAAAGCAGAAAAAAGGTCAAAGAAACTAATCTCTACTTGGTTTGCCATTATTCCTGATGGATCTCCTTTTTGGACAGAGAAATATAAAACATGCCACAGAAAATATGAAGGTAGAATGTGATTGAAGCGAAGACAAAGGGCGGAAAGTACCATTACCACAGCGAGCTAATTTAAGTACATGAATTATGCACAAATGGCGACCTGTCTACACCTAAAGGTTCAGGGATTTGATGACATGTAGCAATGTGAAGAGGATTAGGAAAAAGATTATGTTCAGTAGCTGATTTCTTATTTTTTTTTATTCTCACCATATTGCTGTCAAATTCCATGGGTACACACAAACCAGACAGTGTAGAAATTAATCAGAATGTTCTTTTATTGCCAAGTATCCATACACGTACAAAGAATTTTACCTGACATTAAGGTGCACTCGTATTGAAGCGCACCAAAATGATGCGGCAGCCATCCATGGTGCCTTATGCAGTTGGGGGGGAAAATGGGGGGTCGTATACAATGGGAAAGAGAGAAAAGCACAGTTTCCAGAATTAGGCTCCATGGGAAGCAAAATTATGGTTGTATAGAAAAAAAAACCCTCATATGCACAGTTACCAGACAAGTTACCCACATATTAACAAAGCAAGGTATCGGAGAGAGTCGGGGTGTGCTGGTAGTGTGTATAATGATCAATGGATGCATTGTGTCATATCAGTTCTGATAGAAAAGTCAAGAATCCTCTCTCAGTGCATATCACCAGGTGTTAAGTTCCATAATAGTTACTAGGGCGGCACATGTCCATAGAAAAAGTTCAACTTAACCATATATCAGAGTGTGTAGTGGTAAGCAGGGGAAAGGTGAAAAGTGGAGCTCATTCTCCAATCAGCATCTCCTCCAAGGGGGGGTTACGCACAGCCTGTTCAAGGTCGGCGAGAGAGCCAAAACAAGATAGGACAATCACACTTTCAGAGGCAGAAAATAATTTAAACCCCTTGGTACTCCAATGTTATTATTTTTTGGTACCAGACCTCAAAACTCCATCCTATGAAGAGACCCCAGCACTGTCATAACCCACTTTTCAATTTAACTCAGACATCATCCATATTGTGCTGCCAGTGCTCTTCCCAACTGCTTGATTTGGAAACAAAGCCTTGCTGGGCTTTGAACAGCTCTCTCCATCTTCTTTATCGATAAACCAGGAAAACACCCAAGCCAATCAGCAGAAATCCTGTTACCATGGTTCCGAATAGATAAATATCCATCACATCCCCAGTGGGCAGCATCTTCAAAAACATAATAAGTCCCCATGCATCCACGGATCCTCACATGTATTCGAACCCTCGGGTTCCCCTCGACCCGTCTTCCTGCATGTCAATTTCATTGAGGACCAGCTGGTCAATTCCATGTCGCTTTAGGTTTAGGGAGAGACTCTGACAAAGAATGAAGCAAAACACACAGACAAGACATAGCAAGCAGGGAAAACTGGGATGGGAATAGATAGAAATGCATCCGCTCTCTCTGAAAGCTGGAAGAGAAGCTGCCATTATCAACATCAAAGCAATAGTCACTTTCCCTAGTAATCAGTTACTTTTATAATGTTGAATGATACCTAAAAATAATAATAATGCAACCAGGGACTTTTTCTTTGTTCCATACATTTCTTGTCTGGTGAACACACACTCTCCCTGCATCACTGACAACTATGGGAGAGAGAAACAAAAATGGTAATTATTGAGAGATGAAAAATTACCTGTTGACAGGAAAGTTACCTGTCTAATCATTTGCCACAACAAACCACAACAAACAATCGGCTAAGAGATAGATTCCCAACATTGTTCACTGCATCTTTAAATAGATACATTTTCATATGTGACTAACTGTTAAATCGCTGCTGATGAATCAGAACTGAATTTCACTTAAAAATGCAGCAAGGCAGATCGTTATGATGTTTATTTTAATGAAATACAATTTCAAATTGAGGATACACAGTAATTGCACTAAATTTTACAGTTTCTTCACAATTTGCATGAACAGGTTACAGACAAGATCGAACCAAACCAACACACCTTGATAGAAATGAAAAAAATCCCTGACAGCTTTGACTCATGGGAAGTACAAATCAATAGACTACATTATAGCTGAGAAAAAACAAACCATGAAAAGCCATGAAACATTTCAGTTTGTTGAAAGCTTCATAGGTGCTGTATACGAGGACATATGTTCGACTGTTCACCCTCCAGCAAACACTGTGTGTGTAGAGGCCAGTGTAAAACTAGTTTGCTGCTCCATCATTAAGGTCTTCACACTACTTGACTGACAGGGTACGTGAAATCTACCTGTACGTGAAATCTACCTGTTCATCTATTATTTCATTGAGCCTAGTTTGCTTTTTATTGCTATGAGTATACAGTGGTGCCTCATTTATCGCGGGGGTTACGTTCTAAAAATAACCCACGATAGGCGAAATCCGCGAAGTAGATTCAGTAGTACATTTGGTTGAGAAACAAAAAAAAAACAAACCCTTTCCTACAAAAAAAAACACGATGGCCTCCAGAAACAACAAATTTAATTTGAACAATCAACCTACAAAGCTGGACACACAAGAAACCACCAACAGTGACTGCGTCACAGCCCCCTCCCACGCCGAAGCTGGCGAAGCTGAAGGCACTCTGCACTGCACAGCACGGGAGACAACACGGAGGAGATGACTGACAATGGCCTTAGCTAATCAGGACGCAGAACACAATGTGCGGGTTCTCCTTTAGCCAATCAAGACACAGAACACAATGCACGTTCATACAGGTACGCTGTATAAAAAATACATGAAAGTTGCACAAAAAAAAAATCAGCGAAGCCGCGAAAGGTGAACCGCGTTATAGCGAGGGTTCACTGTATATATATAAAAGTTATGTACTAGAGAAAATGAAAATATATATAATCATATATAGAGTATCAATATCATTTATACATACCAGACAGTTATATATCAGAGGAAATCATAATACATATATAAATCA